>JAWPHD010013574.1:0-67248 GCA_037043455.1 Cyrtodaria siliqua | reverse complement strand
TGTTGTTGATTCTATTCCTAATATTCAAAAATTCCGAAAAACCCCTATTTTTTAAAAGTACAAAATCCAATTAGAAATATGATTTCAACTACTGACAAAATAGTGTCCTTCATATGTAATAACACTCCTAAGAATGGCGAGTGTAGAACATCTAAATTGTGCTAGCTCCGGCCGGTCATGCCCCAGCTAAATTCCATTTTTTGTTATTTCGCCCATTGTTTTCTCGTTTCGAGGCACGCGTTTTGTTGAAACTGGGACCATCGCCGCTGGCTAAGGAATGGTGTGAATATACCGCATTGAAGGTTCCATGTTCAACATTTGCGCATTGTTTATTCAGGGAAGGTATGTAACGAACTACTTGTCAGTATAATGTCGATATATGCCCACAATGTTTATTCACAAGAGTGTGAATGTATTTTATGGAAAAAATAATAGTCATAATATTGCATGATATTTTGTAATATGAGGATGTAACACATATTATTTTCCGGTACTTAAAATCATCTAGGTAGGTATGAAATGATATGGCATAAAGCACTATAAAATCGATGTACTAAATATTAATAGGCAATATTACGTAATCTAATTGTTACACGATTTGTCTTTATTGAATAACTGTTTTGGCCTATTAAAACCATTAATCGTGTTATATAAATCGTATCGATGCATGAAATATTAATTAGCTATGGCGATTTCGATGAAAACGCCATTATAGAAATTCGCCATATGAAAAGGAAAGAGCCACTGACCTGGACATATTCGAAAGATATATCGATATATCGAAAGAATCTAATCGTATATGTTTTAGAGAAATGCACATTATACCTGAACGTGTCTTAAACGATCGATCATGACCCATGTCCGATCCTGACATAAATGCACACGCTAACAAAACTATTCACATATATTAGAAATCACTAGACGAAACGAATTTGTATGTTGAAATATCTCTCATAAACTGTTAGGTTCAATCAAAATGGTCTCTTTCACTAGAGTTGTATGTCCTCAGACGGTAGTTATAAACACACAGACCTAGCATGACCCATGGTAAGGGTCACTTCACGTGTAACGGATACAACCCCACATGAACCCATAGTGTGTCAATACGTGATAACGACTCGAGTTTGAATGTAACCGACGTCTGTAAGTTGAAATTGACATGAACACGTGGACAATTACTTTTCATAGTTCTATGGTTGTCTGTAATGATGATCCATATGAAAAAGGTCGTGACCCACTGACCTCTATTTATGACTTATGTATTTCGTGAACGCATTTGAACGCCATCGTCCAAATGTCGAATAATTCCGTCGGACCACGTAGTCTCCATGGAGATGTGTCGCTCGGCCAATCTGAAACTGCGATTTGAATTATGTTATACTAAGACTAATATATGCTAAGATGCGATCAGTATATTTACGAACTTGATCAGGCTATTGGGGTAATGAAGCGTCAGAGATCCCCCGTTGTCGTAAGTCTCCAAACTCTTTACCCGGACAGTGTGCGCCGTTTTCCCGATTTAATTCAATTGTGGTGTTTTCCGTTTGAATGCTTAAATTTCTTGAATGTAACATATAATGGCACATTTACTATTGTTACTGATTCCTATGAATAATATTGGTTCTGTTATATCGCAGCGATATGTTATCTCGCCCACAGCGAAAAAGTGCGTAAAATGGTAGCATAAACATAGTCGCGTACATTGATTGCGTGTATTTTCCTAACAGCAACATGTGGAATAGAAACACTAACTGATGTAGAATGGACAATGTTATTGGTAATCTGAAATCACTGGAAGGCTGCAGCCTGCGGTATGAATTCATCAATGTTTTTATTATGAATGTATCAGTTGGGTCTTGACATCCTTTGATTTTTTGAGCATATGATATTGCCGAAACATAACAGGACACAGTACTCGCGGCCATACGCTGTTGTTTCAAGGACGCGATTAACAAAACCACGGTTTGCCAAGACAGCGGTATTGAATATTTCATCTTAAAAGTCGCACAGAAAAGTCTTAATTGCGACCACGCCCTTCGGTAAGCATATACAGATCTTGAAGCTAGAGAATTGTTAAATAGGTCTCATATGTCATGTCGCAGAATGGATATGTCGGCAGGCTTGGTATCTGTGTCATTTTTGAGTCTGCCCAACGAGCCTCGGCCTTGAACCGCCTGATCTCTTGTCGAGATGAATAGTCAGATAATCGATTGGATGACCCTGGTAGATGACGTGCTGTAAAGTAAATATGATATTTCATGATACGGCCGACAAATTGTCTCAGTAGGTGCATAATTTGTTTATCTTTGCTTGTACAAATACTTGTTTAAAATAAATGACAGAGCCTCGTTATCTGTAAAGAAACATACCGATTTATTGCTCATTGATTTACCCCATATTTGAACCGTCAGAAAAATTGGATAAAATTCCTGCCATGTAATATTTGCGTTAGTCCATTGTTTGTTCCAGACACCGGCAAACCAGTGCGAGCCAAATATAGCCACATAGCCGACCTTTCCACTGGCGTCTGTAAACAAGTTCAAGTCGGGCGTGAACAGCATGTCTGAAAGGAACATAGATTTTCCATTGTACGATGCTAAAAATTGTTTCCAAATCAAAATGTCTTTGCTTGACACAGTTCGTTAGACGGACGCGATAATATGGCTTTTTGACGTTAAGCTTGAGATTTATTAATGACCGCAGAAATGTCCTTCCTGACAGTATTACGTTAGCGCAAAAATATAATTTTCCAATTATTGTTTGAAGATCCCTAAGTGTGATCTTATCTGTCGACAGATGCCGATCAATTAAGCGTTCGCCGCGAACTAATTTGTCCCGAGGGCGCTTTACTTCCATTAGCACCGAATCCAGTTCGTAACCCACGAAAGTTATGACGTTACGTGATATGACAGTCTTTTCCTCTGCCATTTGCAGCTCAATATCGGCGCAAAATTCTAGAAATTTATTCAGGTAAATCTGACCCGATTACCGTGTCCCTGAAATTAATAAATAATCATCCAACATTTGACCAACTTCCGGAATATTTAACTTCTCTTTTGCGACCCATTTGAGAGCACGGCTAAACGTTTCAAATATCTGACAAGATGACGCGCACCCCATTTGCATACAGCGGTCGTAATAAAATTGACTTCTCCATTGAAAAACAAATATATGGTATTGTTCTGGCTTGGCCGGAATAACACGGAATGGTGATTTGATGTCACATTTAGACATGAAACATCCTCTACCAATTCGCGTAATTGCCTCGATAGCATCATAAATACCTGCGTAGTGTATAACTTTGAGTTCTTGGTCAATGCCATCGTTTATTGAATTACCGTGTGGATAACTTAAATGATGTATTAGCCTGTATTTGCCAGGGTTGTTTCGCTTTTCGACTAAACATATCGGTAAAAATTGAAAATCTGGAAAGGGCGGATTTATGAATGGGCCTACGATCTTACCGCTTTTTGTTTCATGATCGATGTGTTTGTCAATAATTTCGGGGTTTTGATACGCCGATTTTTAAATTTGTGTGGGTACATGATGAGGATTCCCGTTAAAGCCCAAGTAAAAGCCATTTTTAAAACCCTTTAGTAGAAACTGATTATGTTGGTATCCTTGCAGCCAGAATTCTAGACGGTCGGCATTAATTTGACTTGGGATGTTCATTGCGAACGGGGATTGGGCCTGGGCCGGGGTACGGGCTTCTATTCGCGAGACGTCCGGCTGTTTTGTTTCCGTTGAGCAGGTCGTTTCTATACTGCACTTAGGGTTGTGGGTTTTGAAAACGACTTTTGATACGAAAAGAATTATTCATGGGACGGTTGCAGTTAACCACTGGATGCTGACCTTCGCAGTTAAAACATGCATGTTGAAACGAACATAGGATCCCTTTTTTGCACCCCATGCCTCTGTGATACAAAGCAAACACGAGCTGTCATTTTCTGACGCCTATTTTGTAAACTTGGCCCTGTAATATGATAAAGCGGCATGTGTTTCATGCAGGGTCGCTTTGACATACAGCTCTTGGTCAGTGCTTCCCCACGCTGCTAAATCTAATGCGACTTGCTATTGTTTTACTTGAATGCCTTGTTGGTTAGAGATTAGATCATGGCGGGGATTTCTTTATTTACACTGTCCTGTTTTAATGGGATGTCAGTAGGGTAAGTGTGAGGTTTGGTGCACCCTATAACCGGTTTAAACCCCCCGTGGCCTTTGTTGCCACTGACCGTTCCAAGGCGGTAGCCCTTTTGTCAACCCTTTTGTGTTTGTGATTTCGTTTGCATTTTTTATTACTTTTGCCTTCTCGTTTGTCTGTTTGCGTGTTTGTTTTTGTGTTATGTGGTTGACTGTCGTCCTTGAATGCTGCTTTCCCTGTCCGATATTTTTATATTTCTTGCTGCCGAAATGATTCGTCGTAAAAACACCAATTCTTGGTTTTTGCGGCCAATTCGTTTACTGTTTGGAAATGAATCGCCATCTTAGCAACAAGCTGAGGGTTTCTTGTGCAATAAATAGCTACATAAATGTTCCAGGCCTTACGCCATTGGTACGCTTTGGTTAGTTTTGCGGTACGCAAACGAGTTGTGGCGAATGGCTTACATGGTCAATTTAAATGCATACGTTTCATCATTGCCGTACTTGTCAAACATTAGTGTACGGAGATCTAAAAACTCATTAGCCCATATCTTTGATTTTATCTTTTCTGATATCATGGCGTCAACTGGCATTGATACGCTTGTAAACGATTTGTGTGCATTAGACTCAGCTGTTATTTTGCCAACTAATGAGTTAACATTGTCATCTATGATGACATTTTCAGTTGTTTTTGCCTTAGAGGCCAGAGCCTTTTTTTTTTAACTATTTCGGACAGTGAGGCCGTGACTCTTTAAGTGACATTTTCTGTTATTTCCCTTATTAAATTAGCAGGTAAAACTGATACTTCCCCTGATTTGGTTTCCTTTGTTGACCTTGTCACCGTCGGGCTGTGCTTTTTCTTTGGGGACATTCTCTGAAATAGTGAATACAGCGAGGGACACGTGTGTGTGTGTGTATGTATTTCTAAGGATTATAGTCCGTCCGCCTACGACAGGCGTCCTACGACAGGCGTGCACGTGCTGAAGACGGCACTTAGTGCATATGTGAATCAAACGGTGTAATAGTAATTGAGTACACTGAACGCCGCTCTGTAATAAGGCACTTGACACCTCTGTGTATGAGAGGGCACTACAATACCGCTCTATAAAAGGGTACTTAACTCCGCTATGTATGAGAGGGCACTAAAATACCGCTCTATAATAAGGCACTTAACGCCTCAATGTATGAGAGTGGCACTAAAAGCCGCTCTGTAATAAGGCACTCAACTCCTCTATGTATGAGAGGAACTAAACACTGCTCTGTAAAAAGGCACTTGACGCCTCTGTATATGAGAAGGAACTAAACACTGCTCTGTAATAAGGCACTTGACGACTCTATGTATGAGAGGGAACTAAACAATGCTCTATAATAAGGCACTTGACGGCTCTATATATGAGAGGAAACTAAACGCTGCTCTGTAATAAGGCGCATGACTCCTCTATGTATGATATGGTCTTAACGATTACATGTGTGCGAGAACACTAGACAACGCTCTTTTCTAAGGCGCATGAGTGAGAGTGTACCTCATATTTGTTAATTGTAAAGATGAAAGCTTAAAAGGTATTAAATAATGTTTCATTTCTTCGAGAGGAATACAGTAAGGGTCTTCTATCTTTTCTGATGAACACTATATTATTGACAGTGTATTCTATGCAGTATGCTAGTACATTTCTGTAGGGCCCCTCTGAGACTCTTATAGAGATATTATTGCCCTTTATTGGTAAGGTGTACCCAATCAGAAATAAAATTGTCCCTGCAACACTTTCCTTCTGTTGGAAAAGGGAATTTGTTGTTATGAGACCAAAACTAGCGTAATTGTACGCAATTCCCCGTCTCAAAATGTCGTTTACGATTCGGGCCTTGTGATTGTACATTTTCCAGTATATGTGTCTCTCGAATCTTGGCAATAGCTGACAAACTACAATTGACCCTACACCATATCTATGATGGAGCAATGACAGAAAAGCTCACTTATCCAGCCGCGATTTGTTTGGGCGATGTGTCGAAACGTGATGTTCTTACATTGTTGTCGCCGAGATTAAGAACGACAGAATCGGGCCTACACTGTCGCACTTTGCCGATAATTCGCCTAACTGAGGACAAAGTCATGCCACCGTTGCACAAAAGCTTACATTCCAGGATTGTTCTAATTTGAAATCCTGTCTCAACCGGGTATCTATGCCATCCTTCATGTAAAATTCGAGACGCCTGGGGATTGAATGTCCCAATATCATGGCGTTCAATGGCATTTTTACAATATGATAATATATGTGTATAATAATATAGTGTGCACTTGCCTGATAATGACTATTCCACAATCCTCGAATATCCTTTTAGAATTTTAGAATGTGCCACTCCGAACTAGCGGTTGTAAAAACCCAGAGCCAGAGTAAATATGTTACAAATAACATTCGGTCGTGCGCGCACAACAGTGATGGAGGCCGCCCCTGCTGCTGTCATGAACCAATGGTATTCGTGTTGATATTAACACGGAAGCGCGTAATTGGTTATCCAACTGGGGGGCTGGTCGTACGTACGGAGAATAAACGGTTTGCATAAATCTCCAATATCTTCGCAATTAGATCATATCATCTTCGGGTGGCTCAAATTTGTGTACTATTGGCGTTTTAAATATTGAGTTCTGTTCGACCCGAGACTAGAGGGTGTGAACGGTAGCAAGCACTTTTCACTACCGTTCATGAACAATCAGTCAATCAATCAATC
Source organism: Cyrtodaria siliqua (assembly GCA_037043455.1). Lineage (NCBI taxonomy): Eukaryota > Metazoa > Mollusca > Bivalvia > Adapedonta > Hiatellidae > Cyrtodaria > Cyrtodaria siliqua. Next base: position 60,384 of record JAWPHD010013574.1, on the reverse strand, counting down.
CGAGACTGCAGTAGATTTTGTATTGATCGTGTTCGACGATTTCCAAATTATTCCATTCATACTTTCTTATATATCACATTAGCGTTGCCTGTGCAGTGTGGCGGCGGTAAAACGTTTCCCTGTGCTTGCAATCAGAACTGTTATTCATTCCGATCTTTGGAGATCGCTGAGCCCGATATTTTCAGATATCGGTGGTACATTCTGAAATACTTTGGTTTCTTACCTGTATTTCGAAAACCAGTAGGTGTTTCCACTACTCCAGCCTTTAAAGGTTCTGAGTGTTGTTTAATCACTCTTGGGATATGTTGCCTGCTTTTTAATTTAGTATTTTGACTGTTATCTGTGATACGCAGGCTTCATAACCTCTGCTCCCAGCTAAATTCCTTTTTTTGTTGTTTATTTCGCCAATTGTGTTTTCGTTTAGGGCAACGCGTTTTGTTAGAAACTGGGACAATACGCCGCTGGCCATGGAATGGTGTGAACATACCGCATTGAAGGTTCCATGTGCACCGTCATATGCATACCATCTTTGGGAAGGCTCAAATATATGTACTATTGGCAATTTAAATATTGAGTTCTGCTAGACCCGGGATTAGAGGGCGTGAACGCTGGCAAGCACTTTCCACTACCGTTCATAAACAGTCTCAATCAAACCGAGACTGCAATATCTTTTGTATTTATCGTGTTCGACGATTTCCAACATTCTCCTTTCATACTTTCTTTTGATATTATAGATAAACGTATTCGGCATTTGTTTTCTAAATGTCCGAAGTATAGATTGCCTTCTGTGGTTGATTTTAATGCATGTCGTGGTCAGATCGCCCAATCCATTGAGGATTTTAGTATAAATGGTGTCATAGAGAACATGCTGACCCTAACTCCCTTTCTACTTGGAAAAATACTATTTTTAACATCATAGATACCCGTATTAACTTCTATACGGCTAACCCCTCTCTACCTCCTCCTAGACCTAGGTTTTCATTTTGTAATTTAAAATCTGGAATCCAGGAATTTCATCAGTTTGTTTTTGTTCTGATAAAGCAGCTAATAATATATCATTATTGTTTGACGCCTCCATTACGTCAATGTTTTGTCTCAGGAACTCGGGAGTACTAATTCGTATACTCCAGTGCAATATTTTGAAGATAATGTTGTTTCAACGCAGTGCAAGATTTTCAAGGCTGGGATAGATGAAAAGCAAAACAGACTTCCAAGGATGTACTGGATTCCCAAATTACACAAACAACCGTATAAAGCCCGTTTTATTTCCCATTCTAGTTCTTGCACCACTACAAATATCTCCAAGCTTTAAACATCTCGTCTTTACTGCCGTTAAAGATCACGTTAAACAATATTATGCTAAAGCTCATGAAACTCTGGAATTAATTTATTCTGGTTTATTAACAGTTCAGGCAACGTTCTGTTAGCATATAGTTGTCATCGTGTCCGTCCGTTTGTATATAGGTCCGTCCATCCCGATTTCTTGTCCGTTCAACTCTTACGTTTTTCATCCGATTTTAATGAAACTTCACAGGAAGTAAGAGTATGATGTCTAGTACGGCATATTGTCAGGACGTTGTATTTAAATGATGAACATTTTCGAACCTAAAGCTTGTCCTCTCAACTCCTCCGGAGTTTTTCATCCGATTTTCATTAAAACATAACAGAAATTATCAGTATGGCATCTAGTAGTGCATATTTCATGACGTTCCGGTTCATTTTTTTTTATTTATTTATTTTGTGGAGTTTCGGGACTTCAAAGTTTTTCAATATAAAGCTTGTCTGCTCAACTCCTACAAGTTTCATCCAATTGTATGTCACATGTGTATCTTTATTTGGGGAGCATCCATCGGTTCTATCGATTTCTAGTGTTAATTGTTGTTTGTGTTAATGCGTGTTTTTGTTTTGTTCTATGCAAACTACATTTCGTGTTCTTTTTCATACCTATTTTTATATATTTAGAGCATTCATTTCTCGAATATTTACTTAACAGCGTTTTCAGACCCAAGTTATTACATCTTGTAAACTATAATCAAACAAAATCATTATTGCGATTCGTTTTTGATTTGTGGAATTCGACATTGCGTCCCCGTATGTATTGAGATGTGCACCTCCAATAATTTGGAGCTCCCTATGCATTAAGGGTCGATCCCCAAGTTTGGGAGCTTTTTTCTATGTTTTATTAATTTGCTTGTTAAACAAACATGCAACATATTTAGAAAGGCTTTCACTCAAATGAAAAATGTTTGAGAATCATAGATTATATGGTGTTAACCTTTCATAGAGCATTTACAATGATTATTTGAACATTAATTGTTACATTATATATGAAATATAAGAGATACATTTGATCGCTGGGCCACAGCATACGCATAGTGACGACAACACGATGGAATGTTCAATGAGAAAGAGTGGAAAAGTAAACAAAAAAACAATCATACGGGAGAAACACAAATGGAACAATATGGACTAATTTAAAATTGGAATCGTGAAAGGTTATATTTGTCCATTGTGATTATATTATGTAAAGTTTGTATAAAATGAGTAATTGACAATATGGAGATTCAAAAAAGGGTACGAACAAAACAACCCATTAATAACATATTATATTTAATAGAAACTCAACAATAATGATGCTTACAATCAAAGGTTATCTAATTTAAAAACGTATAAATTAAAATGTATAGGCAGGTAAATAACCAAAGCTATTGAATAAAGTAAGGATAAAAAAAAAATTCTAGATCACATGTCAATAATTTATAAGAAACTATGTTTTTAATGTTTACTTAAGTTACAATAAAAATAAGTAGAAAAGTCGAACAGGAAATGCAGCTTTCACATAAAACAGTAAACCCAAAAACACGCAAAACGACAAACATGAATGGCATTAATAATAGTTACAATTTTAGTAAATCATCTTCTGTTAGGAGAATTACCGAAACAATTTGTTTATGTACTGGTTAATCAATATCATAAGTTATACACTATAAATATGTGTTAACCCTTTCGCCGCCACAGTCAACAACGTTGATTTTACGACCAATGTAGGCCCATATCAACATGTACACTACGTGCAGGATGATCAGGGTTTACATTGTTCACCACTGAGTAAGAATGTTTTCCAAAACAGTTTTTATATAAAATATTACCGGACGGTTCAAATTCAAATTTTAGCAGACGACATTTGAAATTTGGCGGCGAAAGGGTTAAAGAGAAGCGATATGGCTCGATAGTAGAAATGTAAAGCCAAATAAGTTCGTTATTGAGGTTTGAGTATTGCATTAAATTTTACTAATAATGGGTCCCAATACTTTGATAGTTACTAATATGATATTGTAAACTAAGTTAGTATGTGTAATAGGTAAGGAAGGCCTTTGTCGCACTGGATCAAAGTCTACACAATCTAGGTAGGTATGAAGGAATGGTGTTTTACGGCACGTCAATACATAAATAGATCATACTGATGAAAAATGAAATTGTAAGTTATTAAAAATTAATGTAAAAATATATTGCTAAAGCAAATTACAAATAAGGGATGATAAGGTCAAAATATTAACCATGTATATGTAGATCAACAAATGACCATCAACAGGCATGCATACAAGTAAATGCAAATAAAAACATATTACAACGAATTATACAGACTAATTTCTTTTAAGAAATCTACAAAAAGACTGAGATCAATTATACCAAATAACTCTTTCATATTGCATATTTAACTTGGTAGTATCTTTGTCGCACTGGATCAAAGTCTACACAATCTAACAGGATATGCTTGACCGTTAACTGTGCAAAACAGGGCATACATTCTTGTCACAAGATGACCCTAGTTGTTGGGACTAACTCAGCAAAGAATCAATGTCGGTGACTGCATTTACATAAGTTTAAGGCTGCTTTTAAAATGTGTTAAATATATATGTAATTATCAAAGAAAAACAAGCGAATAGACAGATGAAAGAGGAAACATACTGTTCTCATAAACGTATAAGACGTTCGTAGTATTATCACGAATACTGAATACGTCGACTGTCTATAGAGGACACGAAAGTGTTGTTGAAGTTACAACAATGTTTATAATCAGTAACGTTACACATAATTATAATCTAACGCGATGTATCTGATGCGTGTGAGTTGATGAACATGATGCGCGACTCCAGTGAGCGTTGATTGTCATCAAAAGCCTTCTATAAGGGTTGATGACGTGATGATTAGCCTCAAACGAGGTTGCGATGTGCTGTTCTCCAATGAGGTCTGATAACGGGCCAAACACGTGTCCCGGGGTTGTCGCTTCTACGAACACCTGATCATATCATCATTACAAAAACAAATTATTATCTAGTAAATATATGTGAACCACTGTCTAATTATGACGTGTACGTATTCTACAACGCCAGTCATACGCATCGGCATATATACAGATATATCATCTCACCGTTAGCCAATGTAATATACGACGTTATCAATTTAATCTTGTATTATAATTAATGATTGACTACTATAACTATATCTAATAAAGTTAATGGGATGACAATAGGGTAAGTGTGAGATTTGGTGCACCCTAGAACCGGTTTAAAACCCCAGTGGCCTACTTTGCCACTGACCGTTCCAGTGCGGTAGCCTTATTGTCAACCCTTCTGTGTTTGTGATGTCGTTTGCATTTATTATTACTTTTGCCTTCTTGTTTGTCTGTTTGCGTGTTTGTTTCTGTGTTTTGTGGTTGACTGTCCTTCTTGAATGCTACTTTCCCTGTCCGATCTTTTTATATTTCTTCATATGCTAGTTATATCAAGTTAATGTTTGCGAAACATATACAAATTGACCGGATGTAATAACATCACCAAACAAACTGGCGACGCCCGCTGAATACAAATGCACATTACAATTTCATAAAATAGATATAATGACCACATATTGCCTGTGAATCTCACCATTTCCAAATGACTGCTCCAAGCAAAGCGACTTTCAATATCCCGGCCACTATACAACAATGCACTTTGTAATCCAACTTGCCGCCCAAAACAATCATTTCCCACGTTCATTCCGTGACACACGTGACACACGTGGCAACAGAAGCAATTTTCATATCTACGCTAAAGGACTCTTAAACAATTTTGCCCTTTATATAGAGAAATTGTAAAATACCTATAATTGTACATGCATTAACACGCATATAAACTTATTGAACGGCCCTGCCTCAGCTCCGCAAATAATGTTATGAAGATTCTCGCTTTTCCATGGAACATGAATATATCATGGAAATGGTGAATATGTTTCAACTGGATAATTGATTAGCATGATATTCACAAATGTAGTCAAAGTGCTTACAAGAGCTATGTACAACCAATACGCTCTACCCAAGATCATTTTGCGCCAACATCTCCCCACGTAAAGAAAGTGCTACACTTTTTAAAATTCAACAAAATGATAATTAATATTTACACGTTATTAAACTCTTAATTGTTCCTAGCAAAAGAGCGACAAAACGTACTAGCTGATCGCTCATTACATTATAAGCAACGTTAACATTTCAACAATATTTACCATTGTGCTCTACACTGTCGTAACATACACTACTATTGTACAATACACTGCCTTACACTATTATACTATTGTACTCTGCTATTGTATTATACCATGCCATTATGCGCGTCGACTTAAATAGTCTGCCCCAATAGTGTCCTTTCCACGGTCTATTACACCGATTCTACTGTTGTCAATGAAACTACTTCCAGCAACTACAAGAACTCTAACTTTACACATTGCATCCATCGCATTACCAGTATACTGTTCGCGAACTGGAGTAGGGTCTCCCGTTTCCCTAATCGGCTTTGCTAAAGTGTGCTTAAAGCTACACTGCATTACATCTGTCTTTCTCGACGCATCGGACCGAACAGCACTACATTCAGAGTGTAAACTACCTACATCTCGTTTCTCTACCACACTGAGCATGTCCGATATTTCTACATCGGCTGCCGTATCCTATACCTACACTAGTGGGAAAATACATAGGACTACTCACTCTCCTCAATAACTGCAACATTAACTACAGTTAACACCTCTTGTTGTACATTATCGGTTCTACTAATATACTCTTTCAGCATATTCGCAGGAAAGGTCTTCAACTGTCAATTTATCTCGATACGATAATCCATAGTGTTCACTATCCCTCTAACATAATATGGCCCCTCCATTGTAATAATTTCTTGTTACTGTTGGTCGGGAGTAACACTAACACCTGGTCATCTATCTTAAATCTCCTGGCTCTAGCTTTTTTTTCATAATACCGTTTGTACTTAGTACTTGCCTTAACTAACTGACTTTGAGCTATCGTACAAAAATAAGTATAAAAGTCGAACAGGATATGCAGCTTTCACAGAACACAGTAAACCCAAAAACACGCAAAAAGACAACCATTAATGGCAATGTTAATAAAGAATAAAGGCATATGACGTCACAAACGCAAAACGGGTTGACAATAGGGTTACCGCCTTGAAACGGTCAGTGGCAAAAAGGCCACTGGGGGTTAAGACCAGGTTCTAGGGTGCACCAAACCTCAGACTTACCCTACTGTCATCACAATAAAACGGGACAGTGTAAATAAAGAAATGCCCGCCATGAACTATTCTCTAATCAACAAGGCAGCATTAATAGGCAATATAAGTAAAACACAAAGATGCTCGTGTATATATAAATACAAAAAAACAATAGCCTAGAAAGTCACAAAGAAAGTATTCAATGACTTGGCAAAAGACAGAGCAATAAGAGATTAAACCATTGAGGGCACGACAAGACAAGATGGCAGACAAACATCAAACGTCACCGTCCTTCTACAAGTCTCCTCTAGTTTTTCCTTAAGATCTAACAATACTGATATGTAGTCTTAACCTCAACACTGTCTACTGAACCTGCCAACACCTCTCTAAGAATCCTCATGGGACCTCTAACCGATCTACCGTACAATAACTCAAACGGAGAAAATCCTAAACTCTCTTGTGGAACCTCTCTAAATGCAAACAACAAAGCATTAAAATACTTGTCCCAATCTTTGGGTCTCTCGGTACACATAAGCCGTAACATTTGCTTTAACGTGCTGTTAAATCACTCGGCTAACCCGTTACACATAGGGTGATACGACGTTGTTGTGACTTGACGCAAGGACAATAACCTGCTAACTTCAGCCATAAGTTCGGGCGTAAACTGCGACTCACAATCAGTCAGTATTTCCTCTGGTACACCTAGCTACGAAACATATCGACTAATGCCTCAGCTCAGGTGTATCTATCATTGGCATCCGACCTAAATGTACTTTCGTCACTCGACCTTTTGGTACTGTCCTTTGGCATACATCGCAGGACCTACAATACCTAGTAACATCTCCACTAACACTATGCCAATGAAACTCTGCCAATACTCTATCTGACGTTTTCTTTACGCCTAAATGACCTCCCATAATCGACTGATGAGCTACCTTAAGCACTTTTGTTCTATACTGGATAGGTACCACTAATTGGTGAAACTGTCCACCACCACTATCTTCTCTTTACAATAAACTCTCCCTATGCACAAACTTAGAACAACCGGACCCGTTACACTTCGTAACTAAACCCTCCTTGGCCGCCTTCGTTCTACAAGGATCTAATGACTCATCTTGAGGTTATGCTTCTATAATCTCCGCTCTAGAAATATCACATTACGGCTGCAGGAACCTTTATCAATAAGCCTTAGCTTGCTTCTGAACCTGCGCTCTAGTCTCTACTGCATTACTTACGCTACTCCTAAAATCGGACACTACTGGATAGAGAACTCTCTATGTTCCCTATCGTTAAATCGTACATCGGGTCGTCCATATATATAGTGCCTCTGTAGTCCCTTTAACGAAAGGTGTATCTACATCTATTTTAGCTATTGGCACGTACTCTACCGACTTATTTAACAACATACACGGAGACTGTTTGCCTACCAACTGGTCATCCATAACTGAACTACGCTTAACTATTACACCTGTACAACCTTAAGGTCTCACTAAACAGTTATTTCCCTTGCCAGTCTGGAGCTTAAAAAAAAGATCTGTGTTATTCGGTTCTTGCTTATTTCTTAAAACGTGCAAATATTTTCTCTTTTTTTGTTGCAGGTGACAATAATGGGACAAGTTCATGATTTCATACAGGTTAGGATATGCCTGAATGTTTCTGAGCCCACATCTGAGAATCTAATACTGGGTGGTGATACATTTGAAAATGTCATTGAAATGGACAAATTCAAGAGGGTCTCTTCAAACTATTGATATTAAAAAAAAGCAAATTGGTCAACCCCGTGTTTTTTGTTGGATATTTCGTGCAACAGACATCAAGTTTCACAAAGAAAATATTTTTAAGAAAATTCATTAAGTTCTACAGGGGTCCAGAGGGGTCCTGCTACATATGCAGAGCTATGCAAAATTAACTGTGTTGTGAGACGTTAATCCCTAATTACAATTACGTCCTTACTATTTACTCTACTATCTGCTGTTGAAAGATTTCCATGCGGAAAGAGACATGTTCCGATCTTCGCCATTACGCCATCCGATTTAACACAACAGCTACTACTCTCGATTTTAGTAACCTCACTATTACGACCTCTGCCTTTACCTCTACCTCGTTGTTGACTACCACTACCTCTACCGAAACTCAATTTCCGTTTCTCGGTTTTAAAGGTAACTTTACACATAGTTTAGTAACACATTATTTAAAGACCTATATATATATAAATAATTAATGTTTGGTTTAGAAATAATTTGAAAAGCTTATAATGTTATTCTAACATTTGTTTAAATCATTTGCTGTAATTATTTGAATATTAATTGTTACATGATATGAAATAAAATAGATAACATTTGATCGTCAATAATCTGTGTTTCCGATTCTCTATTTTAAATAGACGGATTAGGAGCATTAGCGGCGAGGACACTGTTTCTTTTAGTCATCCATGTATGATCTACTCTTTGTATGACTATTTACGACATAAAGGTTTTAACTTTTTCTCGGATTGTCTTTCCACATATTGGACACATGGTGACATCCTTGACACAGTCTAAACACATCTTGTGATGGGCACACGGTAGAAACAGAACATTGATGTCATTCTTTTCACACATGATACATTTCAGTCTGCTCAGCAATATGGATCTTTCTTGTAAGAGACCGTCTTTGGTAGACTCTGTAATGTAAATAAATGCACGTGATATATCAACAGTTGTTTTCAACTTTTTCGTATCTTTTTCAACTATAACATTACAGGGGAAAAACTAATCAAACGCGATAAGATTAAAATCTGCAGGATTAGACACTACATTGTTATCGCTGAATAGGTTTTCCCGTTAGCCACCTTAAGTTAAATGTTCTCCTAAAACAGTCAAAAAAATAATTTACCTAGAATTAATATATATATTTATACAGTTTGTTCGAAAGGTCATTGATCGGAACCAAATAATAACCAGTAATCAAATTTCATCAATAAATTCTTGAGATTTTAACCTAAACTAAAAAAAAAATTGAAACTGTCTTAGATTGTGTCAATATGTACTGGTTTTAAGTCATCAGTACTGAAAAGGGAATCCCCACAAAAACCTTATGAAACCCATGTATTTATATTTCTTCTTCCTGCATCACTATAACATCTCCAAATGTTTAACTTCTTGTCTTGCTGCCGTTAAAGATCAGGTTAAACATTATTGTGCTAACGCTTATGACAACTTATTGTCCATTTATTATAGGTCAAGGTCGGTCTCTGTATGATATATTGAACATTGACAATCCTTTCTTTTCTACTCACGCCCGGGCTAGAAAATTGGCCGGAGGAGCACCGGGGTCTTCCTGCACCAATGGAAGCTGGAAAGTCACCATATGACTTTAACTGTTGGTGCAACTATAACATTCAATTCAATTAAATTAAATTATTTATTATACGATTAATATTATCTAGAACTTCAGCACAACAACGATAATACGTCTTATACTATCGCTTCTTTTCTCGATTTGCATCTCTCTATTGAAAATGGAGTCATAATAAACAAAATATATGACAGCCGAGAGAGACTATTTCTCCGGGCAATTTCTTATGGGGTTTATGTTTCTCAACTTATTTGATTTTCTAGAGTTTATAGTCGAGTTCAGGACAGTAATGTTTGTAACATTTGTATAACCGCCACTCCGTCAGGGCTACCATTACCATGTTCCCAGATCAATGTATTCGTTTTTCTAGAGCTTGTAGTCGAGTTGTGGACTTAACATTCGTAACCTTTGTATAACCGCCCCGAATCGCTCATCTGATGACTTTGTCCATTATAGACACTTGCGCAACAGTAACAGTTGAAGTAGGTGAGATAAAAAGGTCGAAACAATCATGTCTCAACCTTAACATCTGAAGTACTGAAGGGAATTTCATGAAACGTTACACAAATGTTATTCACAGTGAGAGAGAGTGTCGCACGCAATAATGGCATATAGTAATCGCACCGTCCGTCCGTCCATTAGTTTGTCCCTTCGCATGTCTCATCCATAACTTCGAAAGTACTGAGGGGAATTTCATGAACAATTACACAACTTTTAATCAATTCAGAAGATGTGTTACCCGATAAGAATCAGGCCTTTATCTCAAAGGTCAACGTCAATGCCACATTTATAGGTTAAAGGTTATGTGCATTTCGTGAGCATTTGTCAGTTTCTGGTGACATTTCTAGTGTTTTTTTTCTTATAAGTCTATGAAAAACTGTGAGCAGGTCTAAATTTAACACAGGATCACTATTCAAACAAGCTTGGACGAGGACCATAAGCTATTCAAAATATGAGACCTCTAGCTCTAGGAGTTTAAGAGAATATATTTTAAAGGTTTCCTGTATACCTCTATGTAAAATGTTGACCCCTGGGACGGGTCCAGTATTGACTCCTAGGGGTCTCCATTTGAAAAAAAGCTGTTAAAGGGCCATAAGCATATGTTGCATATAATATTTGAGAGCTCTACGACTTGTGGTTTCAGAGAAGAAAATTTGTTAATATATAAGTCTATGTAAAAAAACGTGACCCCTGGGGCGGTGCAAAATTTGACCACAGTGTCACCATTTGAACAAACTACGTAGAGGACCATATAAGTAAGTATACTATTCGAACAGGACATGTAGCTAAGCTTATGGTTAAAATATTGTTTGCAGTGGATTATAAGCTTATGGTACATGCAACATATTAGATATCTGGTCCTTCTAGTTTTAGAGAAGAAGACGTTTTCAATATTTACCTAAATAACTCTTTGTTAAACTGTGACCACCATTTGAGCAAACGTGGTAGAGGACCATAAGTAGATGCCACATGCAATATATGAGAGTTTAAAGCCTTGTGGGTTATATCTATATAAATCTGTGTAAAACCTACAAACCTTTGCACCACAGCGGGCACAGCTATTTATGACACCGTGTATTTTATTTGAACATATTTAATACCTAGTTCCGACACGTCAGTCAAATCCAATTAACACATACTGGTCAGAAACCAGCTGACCAGTGGTGTCTCTTACCAATTCATCTTATCAGATTGATTACAAAATGCAGCAATGCTTATGGCAACTTAGAGCTACGTCAGTCTAACTGTCTCATACATTTTCCATATAGAACATAACTTTGCCTACTAGTGTCTATAAAAAAAGTGTATGATAATGGACCTTTGGAAACGGCCGAAGTTTAAGTTTAAAATTAGATGCGATTTTGCTCCAATTTCAGTGATTGTTGCAATTGGGTAAATAATAGACACAGGCAATGTTAAGTAATTTTATAGATTAATGACGAATTTCATATGCAAATGAAACGGGTGGAGCTAAGAGCAAAAGTCGGAACTATGTATTATCTAGGGGTTGGCGATGTCTGTATATGGTTGTTTTACTGGAGGCTATATATTGTAAACTTACTGTCTGTGTGTAGCTGTTTAACCGGAGGCTATGTACTCTAAACTGACTGTCGATGTGTGGCTGTTTTACCGAAAGCTATTTTCTGTAAAACGTACGGTCTAAGTTTGGCTGTTTTACCGGAGGCTATATAATGTAAACTTACAGTCTATGTATGGCTGTTTTACCGAAAGCTATTTTCTGTAAAACGTACGGTCTATGAATGGCTGTTTTACCGGAGGCTATATATTGTAAACTTACGGTCTGTGTGTAGCTGTTTAACCGGAGGCTATGTACTCTAAACTGACTGTCTATGTATGGCTGTTTTACCGGAGGCTATATATTGTAAACTTACGGTCTGTGTTTGGCTGTTTTACCAGAGGCTATGTACTGCAACACACTGGCGACGATGTAAAGTTAACTTACGGTATTGTTGTGACTATTGCAGGAGACTTTGTAAAGTAAAACTTACGGTCTACGTGTAGCTGTAACTCCGGAGACTCGGGTCGTGGTGAATCTGTAGGTAATACTTCACTCCGGTCTTCCTTGTCCAGCAGTACATTTAGCAGGTCCTCCGCCTTCCACCGTATACCTGTACAATATAACTTAAATTTATTACAAAGTGTAATTATAGTGTTTTCTGATCTTTCTTGCATATTACGTACGGTGAGTTTTCTTGTAAAATTGATGATCTTTGTTTTGTCGCGTGTTCTTGTTTTGTTGTTGTTTTTCTAAATTTTTTGGAAAACCTTCGTTAGACGTAGTTGCACATCGCTATTGCCGCCGACCAGTATGCTATACGCAAAATAAGTAATCGTTAGGAAATTTGATTTTGAACTTTTGTTGTTTCGTACGTGTGCACATCATACGATGATAAAAAAAGAGTATGATAATGGACCTCCGGAAACGGCCGAGCTCGACACGATAAAGTACAACTACGTCTAACGGCGGTTTTCCAACAAGTAGAGGAATATACAACAACAACAACAATACAAAGCATGCATTTACTGATCAAAACACACGAGTAAAACATTATTTTGACGCACTGTGATCTCGGACATGGGAAAATAATTATATGTGTCATATTTAATGTATTCTTAAAGGATATGTACGATCCATTTTATTCATTTTCTGGAGTCAATAAATACTGAAAAGGTGTTCTCTTGGCAGCAACAAATACAAACAAGAGATAAAAGTAGCAGACTCGGTTTTATTGAATCTGTTCATGAGAGTTAATTATAAGATGCAACACCTCTCACGCCTCCTTGTACCGGCTTAATCGATATTCTACTTTAAAGCAACACATATTGGGCTTGATGATCCCAAAGGACCAGTTAGTAATAACACAGCACTAAACGTACGCTTGTGTGAATGTCAGTAAATACTGAAAAGAAGCTTGTTGCCGACTGTAGACAATTATTGGATTACTATGATATGAAAGCTGAGTACTTACCTTTATCATTACACTCGTCTATGGCCATCTTGACAGCTGCTCTTGAATAACCAAATCCGATAACACTTTGCGCTGCAGGGTCCTCTGATTCCTTATTTTGGTGTTGTCGTCCTAAAACAATAAATAATGTTTTACAATAATAAAAACAGATATATACCAACAGCAGTGACTGTACTTATACTTTTACACTGTTATGATATTGTAGTTTTTTCAAATTATACATAATCGAATTAACGAATAGTGTGTTATTGCAATGATTCAATTAAAGCTTGAAGGGTGTACATCAGCGTTTTTGTGTGGGGTCTAGGGGTCTGACAAATTTGACAAATAACGATGCTTGCTTTTCTAAAGGGCCTGAATGAGCCTAAAGCTGACCCCATATTTACGAGTACATCACACCAGGATAAATTAAACATGTTACACCAGGTTCCATTAAAATATATAGCGAATTCAATTTTAGGCGTGACCAACATGGTATTTTAACGTATTTTGATTGCTAGACATCCTTGTCATGAATTTGAAAGTGTTGAACGTTTTACAAATTTAGATTCTTCTTGTAAAAGCATGATGTATCCTTTTAAAGGAACTGTATTAATTCAACCATGTTACAACTGATGATATATCTGATATACTGTATTAATTCAACCATGTTACAACTGATGATATATCTGCTATACTGTATTAATTCAACCATGTTAAAAATGATATATCTGATCTACTGTATTAATTCAACCATGTTACAACTGATGATATATCTGCTATACTGTATTAATTCAACCATGTTACAGCTGATGATATATCTGCTATACTGTTAATCAAACTATTAGTTTAAATGCTGTATTTATAAAACAAAAAGTAAAAAATATATATTAAAAGAATGATATATAGGGTCCTATAGAAACTACAGCGTCCGAACGCAATAAAAACATGGTCGTTTTAAAGGAGACAGAACGTGATTGTAACTAATGTAAATCAATATGAGGTTCATTAATGTATATCCCAAATGATATCAGGACAGTGTAAATAAAGAAATCCCCGCCCTGATCCAATCTCTAACCAACAAGGCAGCATCAATAGGCTCATTTTGGAGACCATTCTCTTTATAATAGTGAGTGCAGCTGTCATTCGGATACGTACAAAAGGTCAAACATAAATTAAAGTAACACGTTCCAAGGCGGTACCCATGTTGTCTACCCTTATATGTTTGTGATGTCCTTTTTACTGAATGTGTTTGTGATGTACTTTTTGAATCACCTTTGCTTTGTAATACTTGTTGGAGTGATGGTGTTCTTTGAATGCTACTCTTCCTGTTGGACTTATAACCTTTTCATATTTATAACTGTGTTAATATACAAGTCAGCGAATTTGTATATCTTGGTCAAATACACCATAGATTAAATGTGTTTCGAACCAAGTATTCCAAACTTTTCTCCTGTTTTAATGGGATGACAGTAGGGTAAGTGTGAGGTTTGGTGCACCCTAAAACCGGTTTAAACCCCCCAGTGGCCTACTTTGTCACTGACCGTTACGAGGCGGTAGCCCTATTATCAACCCTTTTGTGTTTGTGATGTAGTTTGCTTATATTATTGCTTTTGCCTTCTTGTTTGTCTGTTTGTATGTTTGTTTCTGTGTTTTGTGGTTGACTGTCCTCCTTGAATGCTACTTTCCCTGTCCGATCTTTTTATATTTCTTTAAGATGATTATGTGGTGACATTATACATCCAACCACTGTGTGGAAACTTCATGCCAGTATATAACATTATGTACTCAACTGACAACGTATCTACACACTTACCATTGCTATTGTTATTGTGTATTTGCAGTTCATTCAAACCTTGGGCAATCACACCAGCTTCATCCTGAAATTAACCCACGAAGAAACTGAAGATAATATGGTAATAACAATTGTTGCTATGCCCCATTGGCTAACAATTAATACTTAAAGTAAGTATACACGTGTAACAGGAAATGTAGCATTCACAGAACACAGGCAACGAAACACATGAATTCAAAACAAACAACAGGGATAAGTAGAAACAAAATATACACCACAAACATAAAATGGTTGACAATAATGGGTATTGCCTGGAAATGGTCAGTGGAAACAATAAGGGTTTAATATTCAGACGACAACATTTAAAATGTTAACAATTGTGGGTTTTTTTTATTTGTGCTCCCAGTGTTTACAATTTACAGTGGTATATCCATAGTATATATAGCACAACATTTAATATATGTGTATCGCGAAGTTGAATCTAAAGCATAACTCTCTTATGTAAAACAAAATGGAAAGATAAAAAATTAATTTAATACTACTCTTGCCTCGTTTTCAGATTCATGATCAATAGCAAGACGTATAAGGTTGATATATTCTTCACCCTTAATTTGTCTCACGTGCGCACAGTTCGGGAACCAGTGCGCATGCTCAACCCATGGGTCATCGTTTGGATCCCAGCGCTGAAGACCACCATCGCATGCGAAGCAGCGTACTACATCTTGCATGCCTAAAATGGAAAAGGTTTGCAGTCATTATGCCTATAAACCCGATAACTTTTGTTGATTACAAACGTTTTTCAGAATGACTTTCATATCGTGGCCTATTCTTGATGGAACTGTTGTGTCTTCTTTATAAAATATATTTTTTATTTACAAAACGTAACAGTAGGTTAATATCTAATTAAGATGTCTCTAGTTATACATTATAATATACATCCACTTTACGTATCTTTAGATTTATACTTAAAATTGCACATGTATAATAAATACATCTTGTCTATCAATATATAGTACCTAGTCAAAAAGGGTTTATTAGGCATCTGTTGGCGTATTAGGTTCTAAAATAATGAAACATTGAACACACTAGAATAGTATCCCAACATTTTATTTAAAAATAAAAACAATTATTAAAATTATAAATTAAAAGGTTAATGTTATAATAATGCTATTGTAACATTAACATTTTATAATTTTAATATAAAAAAAATATATTTGAATACAATGTTGGGATACTATTCTAGTATGTTCAATGTTTCATTAAAACTCACATGTTTTAACGTAGATCGGTAAAGTATTAATTTTATTATCAGAAAAATGGTTAAATGTTTCATTGCACTTGTATTATTATAAACGAGATTTTTTTTTTTGATTTTTCTTTTAAGTTTTCAGAAACACTTACATAGAGAACAACACTGACAGTAAACAAATAGAAACGAAGGACATGAAAAAACATTTTCGGTAAATGTGTATTTGTTTATGTTCATATTACACACGAATTATACATATGTTTAAGGACTTATTTAGAACTTTTCTCAGAGACAGAGACAGAACTGAGAGCAAACATTTACTATTAAAATATTCCCCTGCTAAACCCAGAGGCGCCCTACTAAACATAGAGGCGTCCTGCTTAACTTAGAGGCGTCCTACTAAACCCAGGGGTACCTGCTAAACTCAGAGTAGCCCTGCTTAACCCAAAGACGTCCTAGCCAACCCAAAGACGCCCTGTTAATCCAAGTATCCCATTGCTGAACCCAGAGGCCCCATGTACATAGCGATAAATACACAATTAGTCACCTGTATAGAAAAATCCTGCCTCCGCCAACTGTTCTGGTGTTTGAACGATATCACGTGGCCAATTGGAAAACGATGACACCCTTACGTTGAAAGAACTATACTCTGGGTTTCTGTAAGGTTCTACTGCAGCTGATACGGGTATGTTACCTGTATGAAATTACAACAGAAAAGCATAGAATGCCTGAATAACCACGTTGTCCTGCATCTATAATATCAATCCCGTTACAGCGACAAACAGATTCAGAGTGGACGTTATGGTTGTATTTAATGTTAATATGAATAAGGCACTGCCTCAAGGCGAGCGTCGGTTTAAGTAAATAAAATGGTTACATTGTGTAATATTACTCATACTGTAATACCTTATAACACAGGGATTTTTCTAAACCCAACTCAGTTGCTCGGTTCTAAGGGACACACAAAAAACGCAAACCACTTCTATTCACATACAAACTTTGCGATGGTTGTATTTAATGTTATTACTAAAGATTAGGTGGATGTTTAATGACAGGACTGGTTCTAACCATGTGTATACACCGTTAACGGCCAAACATATCTTGCTAGACTTTGCTCATGCTATGCGACACAGATACTACCAGGTTTTGAGGTTTGGTGCACCCTAGAACCGGTTTAAACCCCCAGTGGCCTACTTTGCCACTGACCGTTCCAAGGCGGTAGCCCTATTGTCAACCCTTTTGTGTTTGTGATGTCGTTTACTTTTATTATTACTTTTGCCTTCTTGTTTGTCTGTTTCCATGTTTGTTTCTGTGTTTTGTGGTTGACTGTCCTCCTTGAATGCTACTTTCCCTGTCCGATCCTTTTATATTTCTTAGTGCTATGAAATACTGTTTTAAAAACTAACATGTTAAACTAAGTATTCTTTTATGTGCCGTTTTGCGTGTTTTGGGTTTTACTGTGTTCTGTGAAAGCTGCATGTCCTGTTCGGCTTTATACTTATTTGTATAATTCATTGTAATCTGTTCTAATTTACTTGATAACAAACCCGTTGACGGGCATTTTATCATATTTGTAGTTTTACCTATATATCTATATATAAATAACTCACTATGTTAAATCGTTGTGATTTTGTTTAACCGACAAACCTTATTTTCCTGCTCAGTCCTAACATTATATTGAAAAGAAAATCTGATGTAACATGTTTAATCATTAAATACTTGGAAATAAAAGGCATTGGAAAAAGGCATTGGAATGACACAAAACAGGTCTGAATTCACTTGACTTCAGGTTTTCATATAACTCCCCCACCTATGTTGAGAAGGTTGTAGGAACCAAACCTTGATTTATCTTGGCCTTATATTTTATATCATAAGTATAACTCTGCACATTCTGTTAACAACGGGGAATATAAACGATATTGAATTTAATCGAAAATACAAAACCAATGCAAGTATCCGATACGTATGGAATTTATATATACCTTAATCAGGCAGAATGTTAATAAATACTGAAACGGGGATCCCCTGCAAGCAACAAACACAAACAAGAGAGAAAAGTAGCAGGGTTTTAATGAGCCCGTTCATGAGACACAATGATTAGTGAAAATTCTTTCACGCTCCCTAGCACGGACTTGTGGTATTGTACTGATGATTAAAATGATGATGATGACGATGATATTGAGATTAATACTTGTATTGATGAATAACGACGATGGTGTTGATGATCTGATAAGCAAAATAATGTAACAAAACTTTACCACTGGGTACAGTCGATTCGGTTAAGGTCGATTGTCCTTCGCTTGGGTTTTGGGGGTAAAATGACTGAAAGAATTAGATAACAGTAACGTTATTATTAATTAATAACTCTTTATTAACTCCTTATTCATCTAGCATGTGTTTACATATTAATATTTGCAAAAATGTAAAGATGATACATTGTAAATAAGGAGATGAGCATTTACAAAGCTGTTTAGTTCTAATTGTTTGTTAGTTTATCTAATTTTGTATAACTGGATTACATAATTATGATATATGTGAAATACCAACATCAAATGAATAACGTTATATTTATAACTGAATGACAAACCCTATACTGCCGTAATAGTTGAGGATCTATTGTCTTCTCCAGATGCTGACACTGTGGCGAGTATCTGATGTGTTCATAAAGCGGATCATCGGCATAACTCCAATCCTTAAGTCCAATTCCACATTGGTAACATCGAACTAGATCAAACGGACCTGCAAAATACATATTATAGCAACATATGCAAAAATGATTAATTGAGAATAAAATGAAACAGAATGTAAGTAGCAATAAATACTGAAAAGGTGATCTCTTGGAAGCACCACAAACAAACAAGACAGAAAAGTAGCAGACACGGTTTATTGAGTCTGTTTATGATAGGTAATTATAAGAGCAAAAATAAGTATAAAAGTCGAACAGGAAATGCAGCTTTCACAAAACACAGTAAATCCAAAAACACGCAATATTGGCAATAGTAATAATAAAGGCATATGACGTCACAAACACAAAAAGGGTTGACGGTAGGGCTACCGCCTTGGAACGGTCAGTGGCAAAAAGGCCGCTGGGGGTTTAAATCAGGTTCTAGGGTGCACCAAACCTCACACTTACCCTACTGTCATCCCAATACAAAACAGTGTACATAAAGAAATCCCCGCCATGAACTATTCTCTAACCAAAAAGACAAAACGACATTAACAGCTGATGTAAATGAAATCAACACACCAATACTTAAAGTAATGCACCTATACTACAAGTACGGTGTAATAAGTACACGATATTTCTGTTTTATCACTTGTCTGAACTATGTTCTTTCTTAATACTCAAACCCCACAGTTTGCGAAATAGTTTGTCATTTACGTAGAATGCTACCAATATTGATACTGCGACCGATATATACACTATTCCTTCATATTTATATCTATTCACTAAACTAAAAACACAATATGTTTGATTACCAATATAGAACAATCCCCACTTGGCCATATTGCTGCGGTCCTGTATTTCTTCCGAATGGGGCCATGAGCTAAATGACTCCTGACGTCTTTGCAGAATTTCATAATCCGGGTAACGTGCTGGTATACTCGAATGCGCCCTTGCTTCATCGGTGGCCAGGTCATTGTTATGGTGCTTTGGAGAAAAATAATAAACAATTGGAATGACCTTTTTTAAAATGATTAAACACTTTTGTGTTTATGTTAATCAAACTTATTTGTTATCTTCGTTATAAGGTGTTTCAAAGAAAACGTGCGTTTATTTTGTGTCTTTTAGACATAAATAAAAACACATAAAATCGGATGCCAACAAATAAAACGCCTCGATAAATAACAAGTTTTATCGTATGGTAACATACTTTGCTTGTTTTTAAATTATTGTTTTTTTTGTATGCGTGCTTTTAGTTGATTGTGTTCTGTGCATGCTATATAATAACAATATCAATAACTACGGCACAATATATACCTCTGCCCCGTAGTTTGAGTGTTGCTCTACGACGGAATAAGCCGCCTCACTACGAAGTTCGTCCTGACTGTCTGATACTTGTACAGGGAATGGTGTGTTGTCGACGCGATAAAGTTGTCCATTTAGAGGATATAACGATGCAAGTGAAAAACGTTCGTCATTCTCCTTTCCCACTCGAAATTCGTCTCTTGATTGTAATTTTATTTCGGATTTGTGTCTGTACCTTTTCAAACTTAAAACGGGTCTAGTCAAGCTTTTATTTTTACGAGGTTTCAGATATTTGCCAGGTTTACATGTCTGTTTTCTCAATGTTTTCTTCGAGATAATACGTTTGTTTTTGTTGCGACCTATCTCACCGACAAAGTATCCATTTTTTGCGTCAAATTCACATCTACCGACACTTTGAAATATGCCGTTTGTATTTCGGAGCAAGCGAGTGGGTAAAATATACAAAACATTTGCATGCCTGCATATGACTATTTCATTCCATCGAGAAACAAGCCGATCGTACAAGTTATAGAAAAACGGAATTGGTTTATCCGATGGCTTCACAACTGCATCGGTAATAATATGGACGTTTCTGTTCTTTATATGAGCGATGATGTCACCTTCAAATTTTGCAAAAAGACAGTGAACTATGTCATAGTTCCTTCTCCTAATGCTATTATCGAGGTCCTTTACGTGAACTAAAATGGATGGACACATAATGGTCGGTCAAATTTGTCCTGTGGCACTTCGAATGGGACGACTTCTTGAAATGTACTTCAACCATGGTCAGCTATCACCCGTTGTGTCATACCTTCAAAACGCATACCTACATAAAAAAATAACATCAATATAATTATGTAATGAAATATTTATCAAATATAATAATGAACGTCGCTGACTTAAGTTAATTGAATCTGTTCATGAATATAAATACCAATCTGTTTAGATTTTTTTAAGGGACACATGGCAATCTAGAAGTTTGTAAGGATTAATATTAGGACCTCTATTGATTAAACCAGTATCACTTGGACTTTAAACATGCTTTCATATAATTAAATAAAATGTTAGTTTTCAGGTTTTTTTGTTATTCTACCAAATGTATTTTATTTATAGGTTTAATATAATTAAGAGTTTTTAGTTTCTGTAAAAGCAATTGGCTTTGAGCTATTTTATGATTAATATAAATGATTACAAATATGCAAGTTATGCAGGATATATTTTTCTTTTCAGCACCATTCTCGCCAAATGGAAATGCCTGGAGCTATATTAGAGAAACATAAGCTAATTGGTGTTGCGTTGTAAGCCAAAGTTAAACCCTGTTTTATTAGAATATATAATGAAAAACTCGAAACCCTGTGTTCGATTAAATGGCCTACTATAATAATATTAATAATGCATAATACAAATGATAGCCAATTATTATTATATTACACTGATTTATGCATAATAATAATAATAATTAATTACTGAAACAAAATGTTTATACTATTATAAAATAACGATTTGTTATATCCATGTATCATTAGTTTTATCAAGGTACAGTAGCCTATCGGCCAAAATACAAACGAGAACATGAAATTACACTAGTCTCCTTTTGTCTTATCCTATTTATGTGTCGAAGTGCCGTAAAACACAATTCATCATTCATTCATGCATTCTGTATTATAAAAGGATGATGATGATGATGATGATGATGATGATGATGTCCGTGTCAAAGAGTATGTAAAATACCACTCGGTAAACATTTGAATGGCAAAGTTGTGATAATAAATACTGCATACCTAGCATACATCCTGATACAAAGTCCAAACACGTTTATGAATTCATCCATCCAAGCTTGGTCACATGTGTACTCATAAAACTGATTGACATATAATATGCTTTGTTTTGATATCTAGAAAAGTACTGTCTAAACTACCCTAGACTAGATCCAACCAATACAGCTGCGTTTATGTCTCGTATGCGGTGTTATTTAATATCATATTTTACCCAGATAATAGCCAATATCAAACCTGGGATTGAAGAGAAGTGTATTGAACTAAACTTCAATAACATGTGTGTATTACTATGTTTCAACAAACGATTGCAAAACAAACTATGTCGCCATGGGGGGACTGTATCCCTGCCACTCTAATAATGGACAGTTAGTTTCGGAATTGCTGACCTATTGACCCCCAACTCTATTAGGGTCCTCCTCTCAGAAGAGTCCACCTGTTAAGTTTCATTAGATTGGCAACGAAGGTTGGAAGTTGCATGGACAAGGGCTTTTATGATTTGGACGTGGTGATCTTGACCTTTGACCCAAAATTAATAGGAGTACTCCGACGGTTTAAATGCGAAGTTTCACGAGGTAGCGACATTAGGTAAGTAATAGCGCGGACAAGGATTTTCAGAATCAGGTCGTGATGGTCTTGAAGTGTAACCGAATGACCCAAATTGAATTGGTGTCCTTCTGCACGAGTGTGGCTACTAAGGTTGAAGAGATGTACAGGAAGGGTGACATGTAAAGTTTCACGAGTGTCGTAACAAAGTTAAAGATATTTCGTGCGGACAAACTAATATGAAATGAAATGGTTTTACGTCTCTTTAGCACGTCATATTAGGTTATTTTGGGTCAGCCGTGCAAGGTTGTATCTACAGACCGAAAGCCAGATGAAGCGACTGACCCATTAAGCTTTGTTAGCAAGGATTTTATGTTCATATAATACTGACATTAATATTGATTAAAATCCGCACTGGTTAACCAATCGAAATCCACACTGGTTTTAAAACCTACAGACGTACACTAAATAATATAACATAATGTTCCCCTCAGGAAACCTCTAAGTATGTATTTATAGATAGATTGGCATATAAATAGAAACACCTAGTCAATGTTAGCTGCGTCTAGGTCATCACGCACTTTATTGAAAATATATAACCATATCGCAGTAGTTGTGTACAAAGTTCACGAAGTTTAAATAGTTGAAGAAGTGAGACAGCAAATTCAATTATTATAGTAGTGTTTTATTGTAATGAACTATACACCGTCTATCATTTCAAACGGCTAAAATGTTTTGCTTTTTTTCCATTCCATTATGAAAATATCCTTGAACGAATAAAAACACATAAAAGCAAATATTTGCAAAAGTAGGTATACAAGTCAAATAGGCAATGAACAGTCAGCCGAAAACACACATACAAAACAAACAACAATTACAGGGAAAATTAAACGCACACAGGAATCAGATTTTGACAATGATATACAATAAATACTGAAAAGTTGACACACTTCATATATTTGTTCCCAATAATAGATATAAAAATACGAATAAAGATTAATTTAAAACATGTTTGTGTTACAATAGTACATATAAAAGATAGAGAGAAAAAAATATAGTGTTGTAGATATGTATATAGTTCATCACACTGGCTTTCATTACAATAGTATAGATAAAGGATAGAGAAAATAAGGGGTAGTGCTATAGTTTATGTATATTGTTAGTACGCTGGCTTTCATTACAGTAGTATAGAGAAAGAATAGAGAGAAGAAGAGATAGTGCTATAGTATATGTGTTTGGTTTATTACGTAGACTTTCATTACAATAGTATATATATAGGATAGAGAGAAGAGGAGATAGTGTTATAGTATATGTGTTTGGTTTATTACGTAGACTTTCATTACAATAGTATATATATAGGATAGAGAAAAGAGGAGATAGTGTTATAGTATATGTGTTTGGTTTATTACGTAGACTTTCATTACAATAGTATATATATAGGATAGAGAGAAGAGGAGATAGTGTTATAGTATATGTGTTTGGTTTATTACGTAGACTTTCATTACAATAGTATATATATATAGGATAGAGAGAAGAGGAGATAGTGTTATAGTATATGTGTTTGGTTTATTACGTAGACTTTCATTACAATAGTATATATATAGGATAGAGAGAAGAGGAGAGTGTTATAGTATATGTGTTTGGTTTATTACGTAGACTTTCATTACAATAGTATATATATAGGATAGAGAGAAGAGGAGATAGTGTTATAGTATATGTGTTTGGTTTATTACGTAGGCTTTCATTACAATAGTATATATATAGGATAGAGAGAAGAGGAGATAGTGTTATAGTATATGTGTTTGGTTTATTACGTAGACTTTCATTACAATGGTATAGATATTGGATAGAGAGAAGAAGAGAGTGTCATAGTATTTGTATTTGGTTTTTCACGTAGGCTTTCATTACAATAGTATACGAGGGGCGTTCAGTATGTAATGTCCATCCATCTATTTCTTTGTTAATATCATCGTGAAACTCGTGCAGTTTAAATGATTGCATGGTTCAATGCATAACCAATACAATGATACCAAATTCTTATTGGCCCGATGACTATAAGTCAATATTCAATGCAGTTGAAAACACCCAGTCATATACACTGCCTTAAAAAGCGGCAGGAAAGTGTAATGGATTTGCATAGGTCGTAATGTCGGATTCATAAAAAAATGCATTTTGCAGCAAAGTAATTTATTCAAACTTTTGTTGTAACTAGAAGTATGTGTAAATATTACGTAAACGATGTTTTCAATACAAAACAACGATAAAATCCAAGGCAAGAAATGCCGTTTACTTGGAAATAGAAAAGTTCTGAAAATATCAAATTCCAATAAAAATAATAGTCAAATTCAGTTTGAAGATATGACGGAAAATGGTTTTAAATACATGGGTAACGAAGGGAGGGTTACTCCAAAGATTTAATATAAAATCAACAATTTTAGTTACACCGCTCCATAAATATTAAAGCCCGAAGTTGCTCTTCGCTTATTTAGCATACAATTTAAGCTATATTTTGTCGCTTTGACAACATTTAAGGAGCAATAAACCCAAAAATAAACACATTACAAATAAAAACTGCTAACATTTTCAGATGTAAGATATAAAAGTTTGTGGTTTAGGCAAGAAAAGTCCATATTGGCCGTCGAAATCTGATTTTTAGTCAAAATAGTTTTTTCCGTTTTTGGCGTGTTCAGTATCATTTACATGTCTTAAAAAATGCCCTCAAAAAACATTTTTTATTGGATGGAAGTATCTGAAACTTGATAAATTAATAGAGGAAAGGTTCATTTTAACATAATCCGTATCAATAACTACAACAATGGACCATAATTAAATTTTAGGACCATAGTGGCATTATATACTAAACGCCCCTCGTATATATAGGATAGAAAGAAGAGGAGATAGTTTTATAGTATATGTATATAGTTATTTAAATATACAATACATTATAAAACACCATACAAACAAACAAATATCTCTTTCCCTCTATCCTTTATCTATATTATTAGATAAACTATGTTAAATACTATAACGCTATCTCTTCTCTCTATTCTTTATCTCAGATTACCTATATACATACACTAACTATAAACTATGTCTTCTCTCTATCCTTTCTCTAGACTAGTGTCATAAAAGCCTTTAACTCCTGACGTGTATAATTAGTGATCAATATACTAGGTCCAAATAACTTACTTGTTTGTGTTAGTTGTGATTATCATAAATGTGTAATGCTTCCAGCTACATACTTTCTTTTTAACCATTTTCTGAACAGATAATATGTGTTTCGTTTTGCCTTACCTATGTCTAAATAAGTGCGTGTAAGTATGTTAAACGCCTGCCAACATGTTTAAGTGTCGATCCGCTTTTTTTATTCAAAAAGTTTACATATCATACTAGTACTCCCTGATCTTCACGGATACATACTGATGAATGGTTTATTACGCTACGTCAACACATAAGTAAGGCATATGATGAACTTGAGAAATGAAATCATTATAAATTATGGTAAAAATATATAGGTAAATCTATCATGCAAATAAATAAGGGATGATATGGTAAAATATTAGCATTTTAAACTGTCCATTTGGATAGGAAATCCACAAATGCCCGCAAGCGGGTTTTTAAATATATAAATGCATATATAATAAATAATTTATAACAGTATACAGAACAATTCATACCTATATTTCAGGAATATTTGGTGAAATGAGGAAAAAAATAACAGGAAGTAAACATTGTAGTGAAGGTAAAGTCAAAACTACACATTATTATACTGCGCATGCGCGTACTTGTACGTGTGAAAACATGAGCTGTGAATGAAACCTCATTCAATTATTCCCAAAGTGTAGATTGTCTACAGGAAGTAAACATCGTAGAAAAGGTCAAGTCAAAATCAATGCGCATGTATACACGTTATTATACTGCGCATGCGCGTACTTGTGACCGTGAGCGAATCATTGCTCGTTTGTCAATTGTGTGTGGTTAGTTGTAAACCTAGACATGTGGTTGTAGTATTTGTTTGTAAAGCATTTACTTTCATTTAACTCTTTGGAACTGCAACAACTGGTTGAAGTGAGGTTTTTGTAATATAGTTACACTGAATGGAACCTTTATTACGCATTGGTCAGGCATTGTTCATGTACTGAAAGGGATAGCAAAACTAACAATAAAAGGTAAGTCTAGTTTGCATTTTAAATTTACAATTATACCAAACGTTAATGCCTAAAAATATTTGCTAATTCTCGTGATCTTTTTATAAGTGATATGACTGTTTTGAGATGAAGTGGTTCTAGAATAGAAGTTACAAGCGTTCGCGTTTTAGCTTATATTTTTTGAAGGGACAAATAGCAATCTTAAAGTTCTTATCAAGTACTGAAATTTGTATCAGGATTTCTTTATCCAGTATCATTTTGTCGTTAAACCTGCTTGCATATAATTCTGCTTGCATATAATTAAATTAAATTTAGAGTTTTCACTTTTTCATCTTATTCTTCTATTTGGTATTGAAGTTATATAGAAAAACTAAGATTACCGCTTGTCTCCTTAGGTATAAACAAAGTTATGCATGCTGAACCTATTTTCTGCATTCCATGGCATATACACGATTAAATTATTATAACCGATTTGCCTATATAATGTATGCATTATACCCGTATTAGCAAGTGTAACGGGACGCCGTGAGTTTTTAAAAAAATCAAGATTGCTGTGTGTCCCTTTAAGTCATATTAGTACGACATACACCGTTTCGTATATGCAGGGATCACTAAATAGGTCATGGTTAACTTTACGAGCTAGTAAACATCTACGCAGTAAGTTATCGGATTGAGCAGAACGCGACCCGCCTGCATTACAATGATCTAAAAATAAATAAATGTCACAACTTTCAATATAATATAATATATTTAAAAGAATTCATTCTAAAACAAAACTAAGGAGAACACTCCAGTTTGGATATTTTATAAACAACATGGTTGTGAAATGCTCATCACGTAACATTTTGATTAAATATTAAAAATATCTCCATTTGCCGCCCTTGTCATAATACCCATAAAGTCAATATATGGGTCACTGTACGCGCAGTATTACAATACACCGATCTTTGTCTCACTTTATCATTAAGTGACTCCTGTATTCATTGATATGTTTGTCCATATTATTAATAAGAAAAGGTAAACTTACTGTTTATATCCGCAAAAGTGAAGCAATATATTTCACCTTTAGGACACATCTTGTAAGAAAAGTTAGGCTTTTCCATTGAGGCCCTAAATGGGGAAATCGTGTGATTGGTGCATATAGTAATGTTAATGTTAGAACTTTGTAATGTTTGTTTATCATGTTTTATCAGTTCGTTCAAATGCGCAGTTCATCTATTTTGTGTCAGTTTGATAAATTATTTGTGGGAGGTCGGGAGTGTAGGATTTCAAAACATATTCTGGATAGATCGCTTATCGACAGAGAAATGTATATGAAATAATAATGTGTCGCAAACGTTAACATGTAAATACCTATATTGTAGGAAGTAAAACACCGTGACGGTATAAATAGTGAGAGATAAATATGACATGTCGGACATGAGCACGCGTGAACAAAGTACTCGTAACTGAAAGCTTTTGGCAAATTCACAACATGATAAAGCAATTTAAACTTGTATTGTAATGTGTAAATAAAGAATATGTTCTGTAATATAACAAACATTTTAAGAAATAATATGTCAGGTATTGTTTGGTGCGGGTATTGTTATAATGTATTGATATCCAAAATGTTATGAACAAATACAAGTTGCAGTGAATGTTGGGTTTTCTAGACATGAAAATGGCATTAGAACCCAGACCTTGTATGAGACGTTACGTTTTATATATTGGAATGTAACATATGTGCAATAAATCAAAACTTGGATGGATAAATATGAGTAAACGAACACAAATCCACAAACTAAATCTTGTGTCAAACATCTGCATTATGACAAAGTAATAATGTCGAGCTACGATTGATACACATTTTTAATTAAATTCGTGAACAGTCTGGATTTTGACTGATTTATTGTGAAATGCAGGCCTGCCAAAACCTTTTAACTAAAAAAATCCTGAGATTTATAAAAAAAAAAAAAGATTTAAAGTGCGCGAAAAAAAAAATGGAAGATCGACGGCGCGACATGGTTTTCACACTCTTTTTTTTAAAGCGCAAATTTAAATTATTTATGCAATTAATTCCTAAAAAAAACACAATAAATTACATACTTCAACCTGCACAAAAAAAGTTAGTTTTAACAGGGACTGTAGATATATGTATAAGAGACAGGTCCTGCGCCCCGTATTATGAAACAACTTACGACCATTTTGATCGTAAATCAATTTCTTAAATGCTTCACTATCAATTACACTTTTCAAATAAACGTGATTTCATTTCATTTTCTTATACATGTGATATTTATGCACTACGTGCACACATAGTTGTCTACATTGAATGCTTAGGTGAAAAACGTGAACGATTTTAAAAATTGAGACTTATCGTAAGATTTTTAATAAAACAGGGCCCTGGTTTTAAGGAGGACTTTGTAATTCGAGCGCGCTAAATGGTTTTCACACTCTTTTTTTTAAAGCGCAAATTTAAATTTTTTATGCAATTAATTCCTAAAAAAACACACAATAAATTACATACTTCAACATGCACAAAAAAAGTTTGTTTTAACAGGGACTGTAGATATATGTATAACAGACAGGTCCTGGTTTTAAGGAGGACTTTGTAATTCGAGCGCGCGACATGGTTTTCACAATCTTTTTTTAAAGCGCAAATTTAAATTATTTATGCAATTAATTCCTAAAAAAAACACAATAAATTACATACTTCAACAAAAAAAGTTAGTTTTAACAGGGACTGTAGATATATGTATAACAGACAGGTCCTGGTTTTAAGGAGGACTTTGTAATTCGATTCGAAAGACTTGATACCATAATGTTTTTTACGAAAGTGCATATATTCTATGTATGATCAGTAATTTAAGTGGTATAATAGATAGATAGATAGATAGATAGATAGATAGATAGATAGATAATAGATAGATAGATAGATAGATAGATAGATAGATAGATAGATAGATAGATAGATAATAGATAGATAGATAGATAGATAGATAGATAGATAGATAGATAGATAGATAGATAGATAGATAGATAAAAGATATATAGATAGATAGATAGATAGATAGATAGATAGATAGATAGATAGATAGATAGATAGATAGATAGATAGATAGATACTTTATTGATTTAAACTTTTACAGTTTCTCATCATTACATACATACTTTGTAATACATAATTATAATCACATGACAGGTTACACATACTTCTACACACTCACTTATAGTTCAATTTTCAATACTCCTTAATTAATCATAGCTCATATAAATCACACATTTTAATCAATAATCCAAGGATATAAAAAAAAAAAGGAATTATATATAAAATAACAATTTATGTGAGGATGTACTTGAATATATTTTAAGAAATAATATTTGGAATAGAACATCTGACAGTAAACGCCTCTGACTAATATTTACTTAAATTAAAAAGTTCATAACGACCTGTCTCAATTCTTAAGCTATGTGAAGATAAACGTTATTTAGTAAAAACACTTCGTAATTTTTTTGTACATAAAATATTCAGATAGTTTTCTTATCCAAAATTATCTTTAACATGTCTATACAAACTTGATAATACTCTATTTTCTTGTAGATCAGTGTTCCATTTTTGAATAAAACAATCCACCAACCTCTGTTTAAAGCTAGATATAAAATGTTGATGGTTCACCCTTAAAGGATCATACCATACATACATAAAGCCATACGTATTAAGCATAGATTTTACATTGGATAATCAATTGTTTAAACCACTTTCACAATCAGATAATGAAGATTTATATAAAGATGATAAGATTATATTTTCTGTTGTAACTAATTTCAACCAATATCTAACTATTCTAGTATATCTTTTGATAAATAATGGATAACGCGCCAATTCACCGTAAACACCAGCATTACTCGTTGTCAGTTTTACTCCTAGAATGTTTTTACAAAACTTGAGATGAATTCTCTCTATCTCCTTCGATTTTGTGAAACTTATAATACGTATCTGATATAATATTCCTAAAAGTCTTCTTATCTTTTAAACAAATTATAATCAGCACCTACGGCAGCATCTAGTATAGTGATATCACAAAGAAGCATTCGCTAGTTCCTCTCACTTGTTATTTCAATTAAATTAACCAATTAAAAAAACAAGAGATATATTGCTGCTATTGCACATGTTCTTATGCCACTGAAGGAGCTAATTATGTCCTTAGGTGTTAACTGTATATTCAGTCCGCGCATTACACCGACCCCCACTGATTTGACACTTGTAAATACCATTCTTTGCATGGCTGATTAGGGAGCGTAAAATGACAAATTCAAGAAATAGCTGAGATACTGTGAAAATATAGCTGTTAATTAAATTATGAACTTTCTGTTTTGATAGAAAATCCGGAGATTGTACACTTAAATCCGGAGATCCGGAGAGCAATTAAAACATCCGGAGAATCCGAATTTTATCCGGAGGTTTGGCAGGCCTGGAAATGATGACGTATAAATCGTGACTGATGACAAACAGAGTTTTTAATGAATCATACAAATGATAGCAGAGTCCAGTAACTGTATTCATTTCACAACATTTAACCTATACTCATACAAAATCCTACATTTAATTGTCACGAAATGCGAAGTAACACTTGTTTCGTTATCTTATTATTACGAACACAAATTCAGCTCCTCCCACAAATACTAAGTGGATCTAAAATAAATATTATAGCGAATTCGTATAAATTAATTAATATATGTAGTGAACTTTCAGTTTATTTAAGTTGTAGTTGTGGTCGATGTTATCAAACCATTATATTTCAAACACACCAGACTACATTCGTATTATGTGTTTTATTTAAATTTATCTTTCTGGTCTCCAGTTCATGGAAAACGAATACTCCTAATGTTACGTGAGTGACCTAATTCGGACTAATATTCGTTGCGATACCTGCTATGTTCTGTGTTAACGAAAACACATTTAGCGAATATTCAACACTAGTGTAACCGTTTCACACACGATCGTATTATGAGAAGAAAACCCTGTACTTACTGTTTATAATCACAAAATGAACGGTGATATTATTTTCCTTCCTTCAACGATGATGTTATACTATTAAACCGATTTACTGGGCGGGAACGTCACGGGTTTTCTTATGGGGTTCAATAGGGGAACTACGAGCAAACGCTGCATTACATTCTATATTGGCCCGATGTCAGCTATTATATCGGCCCGATATCGGATGTGCAACACGGCTGGACATCTGCCCGATGTCGGTTGTACGACATTCAGCCGATATACACATTTTAATTAAATCCAGTACCATTTTGTTCAAAATTATAATAAAATGAGAGATTTAAAAAGTAAGTTTTGATAAACACTGAGAAATATCTACATAAGAAAACAAATGTGTGTGTATTTTAAAAAAAAAAAAATTCCCTCCAAAATGTACCCACGAAAATATATGACAAATCTTTTCAGTGAGATCATATACGCATTACTTAATAAATAATTTTATAAAAAACACTTTTTTCAAATGCACCGATAAATGATATTTACAATTTATAACAGAAAACAGTAGTAAATGGCAGTAATAATTACATGTCGTCACCTTTTTTGTAAACCTTCTTTGAAATTTGAAAGAAAATATCCGGTAGCAGCTGGTCCGCAGTGAATGAAGAAAATAAATATTCAAGAATTTTAACAACTTTTTGTTAAATGATATTTTTGCTTTTTATATACTTTATAAATAATCAATGTTAAAATAAAACATTGTATTGATCTATTAATTATTTTCTATTTATTTGCTGCAAAGAGTCATCACTAAATCAGTCCGAATAGGTCTAATTACACTAAATGAACAGGATGTGCTCGCCTGGTGCAGTCGAAAGTAGTTCTGTATTAAAGAGTGCTAATCTTTTTTTCTTTAAAAACTTTTTTTAGTGCTGGTTC
This sequence comes from Cyrtodaria siliqua, assembly GCA_037043455.1. Taxonomy (NCBI): domain Eukaryota; kingdom Metazoa; phylum Mollusca; class Bivalvia; order Adapedonta; family Hiatellidae; genus Cyrtodaria; species Cyrtodaria siliqua. The sequence goes on along the minus strand of JAWPHD010013574.1, from coordinate 27,651 downwards.
CTGTTATTTTTTGGCTATAACTGTATTCTGGACATGTTGTTGATATTTGAAAATGCAGCTCATCATGTTTTTGACAGTTTTTTATATAGATTTGAGAAGTGAAAGTAGACAGGGTATGAAATTGCAAGGGGTAAAAATAGTGTTGACCTTTGACCCGGTGTTAGTATACAACTGAAGAAATGTTTCTTAGAAGGTATTAAAGCCCCTATTTCCTTGTTGATGTTTAATAGCAAACATGTTTATTTGCATGATAAAATAAGTTTCCCAGAATTCTAACGAGGTTTGAGTTTTTAACAGGTTGTCAACATTCTAACTTTACTATGGAAGGGCAATGTAGACTCATTTACGCTATTATAACCAATAGCATTTACCTCCCTTTATAAAATGTCTACATCGGGCCGATGTCGGACCTATATAAAAAAAATCGCAAAAATGCATTTCTGATGTAAAATTAGTGGAACAGTGGTTGTTTCGTATAGCATTTCTTCATTTACAGAAATTGTTGCAAATGCAATTTATATCAAGAAGCGATATGTCATATCGGCCCGACATCGGCAAAATGTACCGATATTCCGATAGCCGATATCGGACAGATGTGTATATTGTATGTTTGCTGGGTTATTGCATTTCATTAAAAGAAAACATGTTATATATGTGTATTCTCAATGACAGCATTGTATGTAATTAATGAGGTGACTATTTACTTCCGTATTCACCGTAAATGTTAAGTGTATTAATAAATCACACACACATAATGTGTCATCCCGTTTCGAGTGGAAAGTGGAACAAACACGAACAGTTTATAATGCTGAAAGTGCGAGAACTTATGAACTTGTGTATTACATATTATACTTAAAAAATAAGTTTAGCAAGCCCTTATGCACATCTATCTATCTATCTTAAATAAATGTAATGTTATTTTGTGAAGTACTTTAAATCATCGGTATGACTTAGGTTGATCTCCTTTTTCTCTTACATTTTGTATTCCAATGTAAGTATCAGAGTTATCTCCCATTCAGATAAAACATACTATTTCACATTTAAAAATACAATTAAGGTAAAGAGCAATATTAAACAGTAATAAATGGGTGTCAAATTAAAAAAAAACGCTTAAACGATCGACAATTTCCTTGCCATTATAAAGATATAGCGAACCAAAGTTTACCATTTGTGAAATTACCTCCCTTTACATTGCAATAAGAGCGAAATTAGCATTTCTGTTAATCATTTAGATTACCACATGTTGCTATTGTTTTAGCATATTTCTTTTTAGACTTATTCCCTTAATATAACTGATAAATATGTAAGTTATATTGCATAGAATCTGATCAACGGGATTTATATGTTATTTACTTGCTAAACTTATTTTTATCAGTATATAGACTATTATATTGATGATACAGACACATTACTTGTCGTACGATTTCCTCGGTGGAAAGTGGTTTATGCAACAGATAAGAACGTTACATGAGCTTGCCATACGACCAGATTAAGAGTGGTGAGAGCTATATATTCAAGCCGTATCGACTCAATATCTGGAGAGGTTAAGAAATGTTGGATCATGAATATGAACATATTATTAGATCAATGACAATAACCTGAGTCAGCTCAATGTCGCAAGAATCCAAGATTACAAGAAGCTTTCATGGTTTGGTTGTTGTTCGTTCGTTCGTTCGGTTCTTCGTTCGTTCGTTTGTTTGATTGTGTGGTGTTTTACGTCATTTTCAACACATGTAAGATTATATATGACGGCGATTTTCTTTTGATTATTTTCTATTTTATTTGTATATTTTTTTTGTGGTAGGGGCAGACCACCCACTTTTCCTGGGTAGAACAAGTACTGTACACCTCCCGCCATCCGTAATAATCGACACTTTCTCACTTACAAAAAAGAGTATGATAATGGATCTTTGGAAACGGCGAAAACGACACATACGAAATATTGCAGTCTCGGTTTGACTGAGACTGTTCATGAGCGGTAGTGAAATATGCTAGCTACCGCTCACGCCCTCTAGCCCCGGATTGAGCAGAACTCAATATTAATAAAATACAAGTCGAGCTCCCAATGCGATTCGAATCCGCAGCGGTGAGAGGCGAGAAGGTTTACAACGCAATCGTTCAGGTTATAATAGCGTAAATGAGTCTCCATTGCCCTTCCATAGTAAAGTTAGAATGTTGACAACCTGTTAAAAACTCAAACCTCGTTAGAATTCTGGGAAACTTATTTTATCATGCAAATAAACATGTCTGCTATTAAACATCAACAAGGAAATAGGGGCTTTAATACCTTCTAAGAAACATTTCTTCAGTTGTATACTAACACCGGGTCAAAGGTCAACACTATTTTTACCCCTTGCAATTTCATACCCTGTCTACTTTCACTTCTCAAATTTATATAAAAAACTGTCAAAAACATGATGAGCTGCATTTTCAAATATCAACAACATGTCCAGAATACAGTTATAGCCAAAAAATAACAGGAACCAGCACTAAAAAAAGTTTTTAAAGAAAAAAAGATTAGCACTCTTTAATACAGAACTACTTTCGACTGCACCAGGCGAGCACATCCTGTTCATTTAGTGTAATTAGACCTTCATGGGTATCCGGTGAAAATCGGGAATTCCAACACGAGGTATAAATATTGTTTTTATTGGAACCGAGGCCCTGCCGAGATTCCGATTCAAACAGTTATACCGAGGGTTGGAATTTCCCTATCATCTGAACGGGATACCCATGATTGATTATTGTTCTTGCATACCATTAACATTCTGTTCATTGATGTTGACAACTACTAACGAGTTTCATGTTTATTTACACAATGACGTCATACAACTGTCATTGTTGATATCAGCGCGCGACTTTTATCTCACCCGTGTGTAAGATCAGGTTTTCCATCACCCATGTTAAACACGGATAACCTTCATGTCATATTTTAATTTCACATTTTTCATTATCCAAGAGCAAAACTGTGTTACAGACGTGCTAATGGTCAAACTCGATTGCGATCTTCTTGAAACAAACTTTGTTGAACTTCGATTATTTTTAACTATTTAAGAGCAATAACTTGTTGTGTGTGCTATTTTTCTTTTGTGTTAAAAGTGTGCGATATCTTATTGAAGCACGCTTTGAAATCAAATTGAGGGAAAATCCAAAACAAAAGTCATCAAATTTTCATATAAGCAAGCGCTATAACTCAGTTTTGTTCATTGTCAAGTGTTTCCGAGAATTTCATGAGAATCAGAAACAATTAATCATCGTGTTTACACCAGTTAGCTTACGGACGACGTACGCCGCCAACCCATAAAAGTAGGTATAAAAGTCGAACAGGAAATGTAGCTTTCACAGAACTACACGCATTAAAACAAATAACAGTTACAATGTTAATAAAAAGCAAGGCTTTTGACACCACAAACGGGTTGACAATAGGGCTGCAGCCTCACTCTTACCCTATTGACATCCCAATAAAACGGGATAAAGACATCGGGATAAAACATCATCCCAATAAAACGAGATAAAGACATCCCCGCTAGGCTATATTCCCTAACAAACAAAATAGCATTAATAGACAATATAACACATAGAAAAGCATGTATATATGTACTGAAACGCAAAAGAAACGCAACAGGGAATTTCCGCTATACGAGGGTCATTCAAAAAGTTCTGTCACTATTGCGCTTCCATACATTTCTACTGTGAATCGCTTGAATAATCTATTGAATTGAAAAGACAATTGCAATAGCTACCAGTACACGAACATTCCGTGCAAATTGATTTAAAAATGCAAAACTTATTTAGATTTGAAATAGTGTCACTCATATACACTGGCCAATTTTATAATGACATGATGAAAAACGATGTAAAGAGTGAAATTAGGTGTTACATTAAATCGGTATACGTCCAAAACAAATTCATAAGGAATTGTGTCACATTTATGGACATTCTGCCATTATTTTGAGATCATTTTTTAGGTGGTTAGAAAAATTTGGAGCAGGAATATCTGACATTAAAGATGGCATACGTGCTGGAAGTCCGAAGACTTCTGTTACTACAAATAACATTGCTGCTGTACAGAAACTAGTGGAAGAAGATGGAAGATATTGTGTGCAGGACATAGCACATAGTGTTGGCATATCAGAAGGGAGCACATATGAATTCTGACAAAGCATTTAGGACTTAGAAAGGTTTGTGCACGCTGGGTGCCACATTTGTTAACCCCTGAATAAAAGGCAGTATGTGTGACATGCTGTAGAAATGTAATAAAGAAATTCAAAAAATGTGATGATAGAGTAATATCTGAGCTTCTAACGGGTGATGAGACATGGGTGTATATGTTTGAGGATGGATAATAAACAGTGGAAGGGAAAAGATCAGAGGCGTCCCGTGGTGGCACGAAGAGCGAAGAGTGCAAAGAAAGATCTATATACAATTTTCTTTAATGCTAGTGGCCCGGTGCTACAACCACTGCTCCAACAGGTAGATCCATAACAGGGAGATTCTATATAGAACTCAGTACTTAAGAAAATAAAACGGATTTACACAAAGAAGCGTCCCAGTAAAGTTTTGAGGGGTATTCATCTTCTACATGACAATGTACCTCCTCATAGGAGCAAGGACGTTAATGCTTTTCTGCAAGATGAAATGGTTAATATACTGAAACACCCGCCGTATTCGCCAGATTTAAGCCCCTGTGACTTCTTTCTATTCCCTAAGTTAAAACAAATCTTGTCTGGAAGAAGATTTTATCGATTTTAAGAACTGGATTTTAAGATTACAAAAGTGTATTAAAGTTAAGGGAGACTACTTCGAAGGTTTGTAATAAACGAAATTTACATATGTTTTGTTGTTCTTGTTTTACGGCCCCTATGACAGAACATTTTGAATGACCCTCGTATATTGTATGTACAATATGCTGCTGTTAATTGAATGGTACATGACTATGTAAGACCTTTCCTTCAACGTTTCATTATTGACAGAGTACGCGTTTGACTTCAACATTTATGAATTTCGTGTTACAATGTGTAGTGTGATTAAAACGTCTACAACATCACAATTGTGTCCTTTTTCTTATTAACTGCAACTTTTATTTTATAAACATCTTGGGGTTTCTTTGGAATATTATGTCGAATTAATTGTGCAGTATATACAATATATAGCGGAAATTCCAGAGTTGCGTTTCTTTTGCGTTTCAGTATATATACAGTCTCACATTTATGTATTTAACATATAAAAAACAAATGCATAGAAAGTCATTAAGCAAAGCCACACAGTTAGTATTCGGTGACTTGGCAGAGGCCAGAGCAACACGAGAACAAAAACCAATGGTACGACAAGACAAGATTTAAGACAAACAGTAAAGGCCACCGTCCTTTAAGGATGTATGTAGATGTCATCATAGCGTCCAAATTCCGTCCGGTCATCGAATGTTTGCTGACGTTTGGTCAGTAGAGCTAGAAATCGTAAACGTTTGTAACAGCCGCTAACAAGTGCGTATCAAGTGTACATATGCTTGAAAAGGTAGTATTGCGCAACAAACGGATTGTTTATGTAAAAGAGTCACTGCTTTGTCTTTCCGCCAATCCATCCCCTATTTCGTTTCAGGTCTACACCATTTGAACACGTGGATATATGTTGATGATAATTTACAGAAATACTAGTGTCAGCATATACGCGAACACCTGCCTCCTTAGTCATCAAGTTCGATGTTAAGCCGGTGCTAGGAGGCGTGAGAGGTGGTACACAATGCATTACCACTCATGAACAGACTCAATAAAACCGAGTCTGCTACTTTTATCTCTTCTTTGTGTTTGTTGCTTCCAATGGATCACCTTTTCAGTATGTATTGTTGTTGATTTCATACACAAATGAGACCAACAGTTGCAGATTCGGGGAGCATTCATCGGTATAAACGAGTGTCTAGCTGCTCTGTTTATGTTTAGGCCTTTTGTATTATACATAGTAGTATTGACCAAACTATTAGAAGAAAACTGTTGTTTTTTAATCTTTATTTTATCCCTTTTCTTGACAGTATAACATGCCATTTTGATGCGAATACAGTGCAACTTCATACTTCGAAGAAAGAGGACTGTCCAAGCAATCAGTATGCATCTCCAGATAGGCTACACAGACGATTTTACGTAACGAATTAAACAACACGAACTTGTTATCGGGTGTATCAATCAAGTATATGTCCAGTAACTTGAAACTAGTAAGCAAATGTTTCATATCGTTTTTATCTTCATATAAATTTACTCAAAGCAGCAGAATTTGTGACGAACGCCTTATTTGTGAAGTTTGTCTCCAAAACGGTTCAGTTAGACATATTGCCGTCATTGCATTTTTCTAAAATGATTATTACATTTAATTTTAGATACCAAAAATACTCACTATTACCTGTTACTCTAAGATCATTATGTTTGGCTATTTCAAAGGACGGTTTCTATTACAATGTGAAACAACAAAAACAGTTTAGTGGAACAATTTCTTTTATTTGTCGATACATATTTTCCCTTACATTCAGGTACTTGTGGGCACGTGAACAGGACAACTAGCACACGCCTGAAGATTCTCCACTATGAAATGGCAATCATATATCTAGGACGATAGTTGGAATAGACAACTATACCAAATTAGATTTACTGTACTCTTAGCAATAAGTTTGTGTTCAAAGCCTCGTCAACACCATATTAAAGAAACTAATCCACCAAATAACGGCAAAATTACACAAAAATAACGATTGTCAAAACTCTATCCAGGTGTTTAGGTCAATAATAATGCATTTAAAGTTTACGCATTATGCATTTACGATAAAAGTAAATGTTTATTCGCGGGTCCTTAAAATACCAGTGATTGAATATGCGTAAAATGAATAACGAGTTGTTAACTCTTAATTCGACGCTCCAGTTTCGGGGGTTTGGCCCGACTGGTTAAAGAGGTTTATATTGTGTCAATAGAGTTTGGATTCTCAAAATATTTAAGTTATATGTATACCTCGTTGTCAGTAGGTTAAGAGACGGCGTAAAATGTAAAATGTGCAAAAGGATGCAATTAAATCCTGGATCATCTTTTTTTTTTACTACCAATTAGTTTCTTCTGTCCAAAGTAATATCTCAAATGTCGACGCAGCGAATGCATCAACATCAATCCCAAATGCCAATAAAGTGGCCCCCTAACTATCAGTAAAACTGCCAACACTGAGGCCGCCTCCCAATGTCAAAATGTAAAGAAAAAGGCCTTGTTCCATGTGATTTAAAACACCGGAAATGTTTACTGTGGAATATACATACCCACTCATTCCAGCACGATACACTCCTGATTATCAGTCACAAATCCCGGCACAGTTGTCACCTCTAAGTCTTTCACAAAAAACGGCAGATTTGCTAAACCAAAGTCAATTAAATGTTTCGGCACAATATCCGCAAACAAATCAGTCACAAACGGCGGCACAGGGGCGACCTCATAGTCAATCACAAAATCCGCTTTTGTCATATCAGTTATCGCAAGGTCAGCATCCAGAAATACGGCCACAAACTAGTCCGACACAAAGTCCTTCAGAAGATCTCAAACCACAGGAACTTGAGATTTTATCAATAGAGCAAAGAAAACGAGTAAACAATGAAAAATACCCCCCCTGTATATAAAAAAACACCAGGAATGAAACGCGTCGAATGTCAAAAATGACGACCCCACCTGAATACACTAACGAAACAAAGACTGACCACTATCGCATTTAGCTATTCAATAACTAACACATTTATGTACCTGCAACAACCGACGATTTTTAAATCGCGTCCAATTTGATGAAGTTATTCGTTATTTTATAAGGATTTTCGCCCTTTCAATTTCCATCGAGTAAGCCATTGTGTGACGTCACAATATTGCAGCGACGAGGTGAATATTAAAATACGTTAAAATAATTATTATATGTTTTAAAATTTGTTTATGTTCATCATTTGATATGAAATATTTTTCTTAAGATAATTAGGAAAAATAGTTGTCAATGATATTTTTTAGGAAAAAGATATTTGACGAAACCCAAGTAAGTAGGGGAAGTTACTCTCATAACTCTGCACGTTTGGAAATTTGACAGTCCGCAGGAAAAATAATAAACACCAAACAAGAAATATGAATTATATATTATTATCATTACAAATGGCATTTCAATTGAATATAGCAATAAGGTATGGTTATGTTTGAATTGTTTTTTTGTTGAGAGCATGGAATGGGATTTAAATGGCCTGGGAATGTTAGTTTTTTCAATGGAATGCGAACTGTTTTCAGGTTTTTAGGTTCAAGTCCACTTAATAGTTTACCTATAAAATGCAGTGGTTATTTAGTTTGTACTTTAAATATGCACTCATTCATTCGTTAACAGTATTTACCCGAATGTTGACAATATGTACTGTCACACTGGAAGCCATGCAATATTTATTTTATTATACCGAACAAAATTACACATTTATTCAATTTATTCTGTACCTTTGTAGGGGAGGTGAACATGGGTAGATCGAACACACACATATGAATATACCGGTTAACAGTATACTGTTACATGGCACGCGCGTCTAAAAGGTGACGTTATTGTTTGAAATGACGTCATGCACGTGCTTAACCAACATTTTCACGAGCGTGCCATGTAACAGTATACTGTTAACCGGTCAAAAACGTACTGTTAGCATGAGACAGTAAGATATTTCCCATGATGAGTATATGAGAATTTAACATTACAAAGTCACGTGAGGTATAATAATAGAAAATTAGAAACCCATAGTAATTCTCTTAAATATGATAGCTGTAATATTTGAAATGTTAAAATATTTTGTATTATGTGATTTTGTATTATGTGTATTGTACGCCATGTGTTTCACAATAATTGAATGGGTTTAAAGTCATTTAACCAATTATTATGCTAATATGTTATTATTGTCTTTAATTATTTGTCGTTGTCATTTTAAATGCCTGATTTTATTATTCCATCTAGTCTTTTGTTGTTTGTATTTTCTAATCAGAATCAAGCTTCAGGTATATTAGACTTCAGTTTGTACTATTGATATACATGTTTATATATATTAAAAAAATGTATGCCTGAAAGGGCCCATGATTGGAAACTAAAACTATTCTATTCAAACACATTTTAGGTTATTTAATGACTTTTCCAGTTTTATTGGTGGAGGAAGACCTCCGAGGAATAAATCAAATATTGATCTACTGTTGGTACATGTATAATTAATGAAACTTAACTGTTAAATAAAAAAACCTTTTCAATGTACATGTTTTTCCTGTGCCACATGAGCCAGTTATCAGGAAACTGTGCCCTTTTGAGGCAAAAGAAATTGCTATTTATATACTGTATGTACATGTATAATTAATGAAATTTAACTGTTAAATAAAAAAAACGTTCATTTACTTCAATGTATATGTTTTTCCTGTGCCACATGAGCCAGTCATTAGGAAACTGTGCCCTTTTGAGGCAAGAGAAATTGCTTCGACCTGCTCCATCTTGAAAACACGTGAAACATGAGTGGGCCGTATTTTACTGTTCTCCAACCTGAGTATTCACCTCGTCGCTGCAATATTGTGACGTCACACAATGGCTTACTCGATGGAAATTGAAAGGGCGAAAATCCTTATAAAATAACGAATAACTTCATCAAATTGGACGCGATTTAAAAATCGTCGGTTGTTGCAGGTACATAAATGTGTTAGTTATTGAATAGCTAAATGCGATAGTGGTCAGTCTTTGTTTCGTTAGTGTATTCAGGTGGGGTCGTCATTTTTGACATTCGACGCGTTTCATTCCTGGTGTTTTTTTATATACAGGGGGGGTATTTTTCATTGTTTACTCGTTTTCTTTGCTCTATTGATAAAATCTCAAGTTCCTGTGCTCAAACAAAAGTCGACACAAATTCAGATCAAAACAACATCAAAACATCAGGTACACAATCCATTACAGCCAAAACAGTCAAATCTATCGGACGCAGCGGTCCGGGAACAAACCTTTGCAAATAAAAAAGCATTAGACATGTATTTCTACTACGACAACGAGGCATATACAAACAACGGATTTTATTATACTGGTGAGTTTTATTTAAAACCATTCGGAACAATATTCCACATGTAACCCGAGAATGTGCAAGTAACCAGGAACACTGATTCAGTTGCACTAATAAATTAAAACGAGTACATATCATTACTAGAAAACTACAGAAATCAACTGAATAATGTCTAACGGCTCATCAACACATTTAGAGCCGCCCTAGGGAGAGAGGAAGGATAAATAGGAATCAGGAAAGCTGCCCTACTCTATCTTACGAATGCACCACACTACAAAAACAATTACGACCATCGCGGTGTTTAAGTGAACCAGACTCTTATCTATGTATGATCCCATACAGCTAGCGATTGACCAGATCAACTCGTCTAGTCATTAAAGTTATGTGAAGACAACTAAAGGATCTTTCTATCAACCATCAGGTTTACTTCTGAATGAATGAGTGAGTGAGGTGGTGTGTGAGTGAGTGAGTGAGTGAGTGAGTGAGTGAGTGAGTGAGTGAGTGAGTGAGTGAGTGAGTGAGTGAGTGAGTGAGTGAGTGAGTGAGTGAGTGAGTGAGTGAGTGAGTGAGTGAGTGAGTGAGTGAGTGAGTGAGTGAGTGAGTGAGTGAGTGAGTGAGTGAGTGAGTGAGTGAGTGAGTGAGTGAGTGAGTGAGTGAGTGAGTGAGTGAGTGAGTGAGTGAGTGAGTGAGTGAGTGAGTGAGTGAGTGAGTGAGTGAGTGAGTGAGTGAGTGAGTGAGTGAGTGAGTGAGTGAGTGAGTGAGTGAGTGAGTGAGTGAGTGAGTGAGTGAGTGCACATAAATATCATATTGTGCTCGATCCTTTAGGTAGGTGATATTTCGTGAGGGTCGTGCGGGGAGGATCTTACCCAACAGCATTACGATATACTACCTTATATTGAGTTCAGAGATGCAATAATTATGACCAATTAGGGTATGATAGTGTAATACCTCACCGCCATTAATGATTGAAAAACATATTTGAGTTGCTTATAAAGTATCCCCTTTTTAAGTATTTCTTAAAGATGGAGTGATTTTATGAGAAGCGTAACATCTCCTAGGCTAAGTGAAATAATACACTGTTGGTTTGCGATATTATTCATGTATGTAGTACTTATTGCTTTACTATATTCTATTATAGAGATGTTACTGTTTATTGTTCAACAGAATCAGTGGATCACGTGCGATGCTTCTCCTGCAACGTTGGTCTAAAGGACTGGAATGATGTGAATGCAGATCCTCTCCTTGAACATGTTAGATTCAGCCCCGAGTGCCAGTTCTTGACGGACATGCTGGACCATGGCGTGCTAGAAACCATTAAGGTATGTGTCGTGACACATTCTAATGATGTTTTTCTAGTCTTCACCGCACTTGAGAGAGACAAGGTCGTTGAGAAAGACAACCACCTGCTTTGGAATTTTACATTCTCGTATAATTTTAGCCAAGAATCCTCTAAATCAGTATGAATGCTGAATTCTGGGTTGAATTGGCCCTTTTTTCGCTTTTCACAGAATGGTATTACTTTCGAAATCTACTATTAAAAACACTTTAAGTTGACTGTCGTCCTTGAATGCTAGATTTCCTTTTAGATTATTTATATCTACTTTGATTGTTTATATCTACTTTGATTGTTTATATCTACTTTGATTGTTTATATCTAATATCTACTTTGATTGTTTATATCTACTTTGATTGTTTATATCTACTTTGATTGTTTATATCTACTTTGAATGTGATTACTATTCTTGGATTCCAATTAGTCTGAAAGTAATATTTGTATTCGGTATGGAAATAAATATATAACAAACATGAGATATAGGGTCCTGTAGAAACCACAGCGTCCGAACGCAATGGCATCGTAGGTCCGCACTGTACTGCAAACAAGGACTTGATAATACAATGAAAGAGACAAAAACAACAGAAAGAGTGGTGAAGACAGGGTTACCAACTTGGAACGGTCAGTAGGCAATAAGGCCTAAATCGATTTTATATGCACATATTCCTCGCTATTATCCTGTCTTCAGTGCTCAAATAGACAAGACAGTGTAAACAAAACTACATCCCATCAAAAGGAATTCTCTAACAATAAAGTCCACATCCAGAGAAACTAACTTAAGAAACACATACAAAATAATAAACATCTTGTTGCATGTAATACAGTTCTTAATATACACGCTTCTTTTTCCCATTGCAGTCTGAATATAAGACAGGGTCTCATCGCCAATATCAGCGAGTTAAAACAGATAAAGGTAATTATATGCGTACATTTCTCGATTTTAAATGCAGAGAGCATAATAAATGGGTATCTTCATATCACACCCTATATCAGGCCTAAGATGCCATATCAGCCCGAGAGCTTTAGCTCGATGGCTGATATGGGTCGAGGGTCTGATATATGGTGTGATATGAAAATACACATTTGTTATTCTATTTATCATATACTTCAGCTTAATTTGTCAAAATGTCAACTTCAGCTCACTCATTACGCTGTTTTCCAGGGAGAATTCTTTTTTATTAATAGATCTAGTCCATTCTGATGTGCTCATGTCTGTCGCGTTAGTGGTACACAACATTTATTTTTCCGAAACCTTAATGAAAATGAATTCCATTGAATTTTAAATTCTCTAATTAAGAAAATGAATGAATTGTTATTTCATCCGAGGATAATGATTCTATACCCAATAATCTACCGCGATAACAGGAAGAAACTAATGAAACGCAGAAGACAAACCATATGCGTGACAACTCGTATACAATCGTAACTATTCGGTTATTTCCGTATCACTCCGGTAAACGGATCGAGATGAACATTCGGTTATTTCCGTGATATGACATTTATTCGCCCTTTATTTCACGCGTGATAAAGCTTTATTGCCCAGCAACTAAATCCTGATTGATATGACTAGCTAGGTCTATGTCGTATTGTTTATTCAAAAACATAGGGAAGTATATGATAAAAATAAATACGCGATTCACTATAAATTAAAACTGCGTGTACATAGTAAAACTTGTAGAATATATATTGAGTCAAAAACGAAAGTGTGCAATCAAATGTTCATTACCAACCACATTACGAATATTACATTGCTGTAAACTTGTACGTGATAAATAGGATGTGTTAAAACATTCTTACAATATGTTTCTTGAGAAATTCCAGAAAACCAGCAAATTACAAGATGGCTGTTTTCCCATTCAACTACATGCAAACTATTCAATTTAATGCATTTTGCAATTTTTGTTTGGCTCTTTTATTTTTACTTAGAGGAACTCAAACCAAGTGAGTGAAGGAACTTTTCATACAAAGGTATCAATACTTTATGAATGCATACATATCGTAACATTTAAATATTGTTTTGCTACATGTGTGGGATAGTAAAAACGCTGCGTCTAAGCGTTCTCGCCTCTCACAGCTGCGGATTCGAATCCCACTGGGAGATCGACATATCAAGTGAGAAAGTGTGGATTCTTACACAAGGCGGGAGGTATATAGTACTGGTACTATAGAGATAAAATGGGGTGGTCTAGCATGTGTTTTTTGTTTGTTTGTATAGTGTTTTATGTCATTTTAAGCACATGGTAGACCATATATGAGGGGTCGCTTTTTTGTGGTAGAGGAAGACCACCCCCCATTTTCTGGGTAGAACCAGTACTGTATATCTGCCGCCATCCGTAAGAATAGTCACTTTCGGACTTGACAAGTCGAGCTCCCAGTGGGATTCGAATCCGAAGTGCTGAGAGTTGAGAATATTTAGTATTTACTATCCCGGCCACGGATGCGCTAAATGTGATTAACATGACATAAAACACCATTCAAATAAACAAATAAAGGTGTGTTTTTTTCTAATATATTAGGTTATATAAAACATTTAACTTGCAATACAGTCAATATTTATTTGTATTCCTTCTTTAAGATACGTTCTTCAGTGTACAGTATTCAGTAGCGGAAGCTCGGAAAACGTCCATGAATGACTGGTCTAATTATTTGAGTAAGGAAAACATTGAAAGTATTGCAGAGCAAGGGTACTATTACACAGGTAATAAAAACAAGTACTATACATTCTGTCCACGTAAATATTTCATTTTCACGTCATCAAATAAACCTTATGCATGACTGTTTTATTTGAGAAGTGAAAACGAACTGATTTTGAAATAAGGTATTAAATTACGGTACATGTCTACTGTTTTTTTGTGTGTGACTATATGTTTTTAAAGTCCTCGAGTAGATGTATCTATTTTATTTCTAAATGTCCTGTTTCTAATTTCATAGGTGTTGAGTACAACTTTAAATAAGGGTAACTACTGTACACGTCTTGTCGCAGATTTGTTTTTGTATTGCTATGAACGAGATTTCATGCTGAGTCTTTTCTCAAGATGCTCAGGCAGATGTAATTGAAACCATTAGTGACACCTCTCGGTATTTTGGATAACATATTGAACATTGGGATGTTCCCCGATCTACTTCTTATGGGGTCTACATTTCTCAACTTATTCGTTTTTCTAGAGCTTGTAGTCGTGTTGAACTAAGAAGCTAATCCAGCAGAGTTACCGTTACCATAAACTTCGAAAAACCTTTGCACAATTTTATTATCGGAATCCTGATCCACTTTTAAAATATAGAAGTATTTTTAAAAACTCTTCTGCGACAAGGACTCTCACTTCTATGGTGATGTGATTTACAAACTTCGCAAGATCCTTGGTCATAATCACTTTCATACAATCTTTTTTAAACTTGTTAAAACGTCTATCAAAAGAGGTTATGACCCTATCATTTTGCACCGCACTGCATGTTTAGCGGTTGACCCTGACGGCACTGATGAATATAATTTCCAGGCAAAGAATGTGAGCATGTCCCCTGTCAAGAATCCAAATAAATAATAGTACAACCTGGCGGGGCCATCGTTATTTTCACTGTCCCGTTTTATTGGGTAATAAATAGGGTAATAATGAGGTTTGGTGTACCCTAGAACCTGGTTTAAACCACCAGCAGGCTATTGTAGCCCTATTGTTAACCCTGTTATGTTTGTTGTGCCATGTCTTGCGTTTTATTCATCTATGTAAATATTGTTTGTTTCTATGCGTGCTTGTGGTTGACTCTGGTCCTTGAATGCTACAGTTCTTGTTCGACTTTTATATCTACTTTTAAACTGTGTTAAGTCAAATGTTTGGAAAGTTTTAAAAACGAACTATGAATAGAAGTAATCATGATAATTATTTTTAAAACAAAAAATACAAAAAAAAATATTCTGCCTTATTATCTTACGAGTAAAAAAAAGTGAAAATAATAATTATTTTGAAAACAGAAAGTATAAAACAACTCTGCTTTTATTATCATTAGAATGCGTAAATCGTATCAACATGATAATAGTTTATCTTTTGCAATGTTTACAATATTGTGTAATTTAACGAAATCTATTCGATCATTAGTGTTGCAACAAAATAGATGTGTTTTTTTCTGTTATCAGGGTTGGAGGATAAGCTCTGCTGTGCATACTGTGACAATAAAGAAAACATGTTACCTGGGTGTCTTCTAGACATCCACAACAAACACAAGCCAGGATGTCATATGACAAAAACTTAAGTAAATCCAAACGGAAGATTCCAGTCGAGAAACGATCAAAAGAAATTGAACTCCATATCAGTTCATGTTGTTTTGTAAAAGAGAAGCTACACTGTGGTACTACTTTAGTTGAGTGACTAATCATGCGATAAAGGGACACATCACCATCTGGCTTTATCTTCGCCCATAATTGTTTTGGAAATAACAGAATAAGACCATGCTGCAATAGTGAAAACTGTAGAGGTTCTATTATCTCTTAATTAAATTTCAAAATTATAGCATATTTTCGCAAAAGGAAATAACTCTAAACCAGGTTCGAGGGTGTACCAAACCTCACTCTTACCCTATATCAGAGCTAGTTAAAGGCTTAGATTTTAATTTTGTATTGTTGATCAGTGTTAAATGCGCATCATCAGTGGTATATACGAAGGTGACACATTTGAATACAAATAGTTTTATATTCGTAAGAAATAGTTTTATATTTGTAAAATATGAGCGTCTCCGTGGCCGAATGGTTAACGCCGTTGCGCTGTAAACCTTCGCCTCTCACCGCTTCGGGTTCGAATCCCACTGGTAGCTCGACTTGTTAGTGAGGAAGTGTCGATTCTTACGGAAGGCGGGATGTGTACATTACTGGTTCTACCCAAGAAATTTGGGTGGTCTGCCTCCACCACAAAAAATCGACCGTCATATAACCTTACATGTGTTGAAAATTACGTATTAAGGCATACAAACAAGGATATATTTGTAAAATATGACCGCAGCATGGTTTAGTGGTAGAGCGCCCGCCTTGCATGCGGGAGCTCGTGGGTTCAATCGCCGGCCGGGTCATACCAAACTTCATAGAATGGTACCAGTAGCTCCCTTGCTTGACATTCAGCATATAAAGGGTAGTTCTAGGACTGGTCGACCCCGTGTCGGTATAGCATGACTGGGTGGAGTATTGTATGTGTCTACGACGTGGTAGTCCAGTGTAACAGCACTATGCAGTTGAGCATCGAGCTCAATGCTACAAGTAGACTCCGTCGTGGTATGACTGAAAGATTGCTGAAAGCGACGTTAAACCCCATACATGTAAACAATTTTAAGCCATTTGCGCACCCGACAATGTCTAAAGTATTATTGTTGTCACTCTGTGGTGTATACAGTGTTTGTGCAATAACATATTACAAAGTCAATCTACTTATACAATTATACAAATCAATACTGCGAAGATTTTGCTAATTAATATGTTCTATAAGAAATAGCGAGAAAGGACATTGGTCTAAGGGACACCGTGCTCCTATTTATCAGCATCAGAAAGTGTTGCATTCAGTCAAGCTCGAATCTGTGTCAAAGTTGTTGCTCTAAGGGACATCGTTCTTCTAGTGCCTCCGTGGTCGAGGGTTTAACGACGTTGCGTTGTAAACCTTCTCACCTCTCACCGCTGCGGATTCAACTGGGAGCTCAACTTGTAAGTGAAAAAGTGTCCATTCTAACGGATGTCGGGAGGTATACAATACTGGTTCTACCCAGGAAAAATGGGGTGGTCTGCCTCTACCACAAATAAATCGACCGTCATATATGGCCTAAAATGTGCTTAATATGACACAAAACAAAGTTCTATTCATGACAATCCGAGAGGGTTGCATCTATTCAGTCTCGAATCTGTGAGAAAGTATTTTGCTGTAAGAGACTTCGCTCTCCTATTTATTAGCATCAGAGAATGTTGCACCCAGTCATATCTAGAATATATCTATCATCCGTTTTGATATAAGCAAATGGTAAAATAACTGTTAATGTCAAATTATATTATTTAGACAGATCTTATAATTTATTTATTTCAGTTTTGTTTCAGAATTGTATTAACAATACAACAGTTTTAACTTTAAATAATGCAGTTTAGTTGTATCAACATGTGCCTGTAACTTGTATTAACTTCCTGCAAATAAAAATAAGTATAGAAGTCGAACAGGAAATGCAGCTTTCACCGAACACAGTTAACCCCAAAAGACGCAAAACGACAAACAGGAATGGCAATGTTAATAAGGAATAAAGGCATATGACGTCACAAAAACAAAAAGGTTGACAATAGGGCTACTGCCTTGGAACGGTCAGCGGCAAAAAATGCCGTTGGGGGTTTAAACCAGGTCCTAGGGTGCACCAAACCTCACACTTACCCTATAAAACGGGACAGTGTAAATAAAGAAATCCCCGCCATGAAATAATCTCTAACCAACAAGGCAGCATAAAAAACTTGTTTACATTTTGGATTATTAAAAATGAATTCTGTGGGCATCAGTTTTAAATGTTAACATCTTTATAAGATATGGTAAAACAGTTTCGCGCAGGTTGTTGGCATTCCTATGGGTACTTTGTTTTTATACGGCTATGAAAGAGATTTTATGTTGTTTTTATGTCAAACCTGCTAGCCGGAGAGACATTATTGAAGCGTTTAATAATACATGTCGATGTTTAGATGACATACTCAGTATTGTTCATTCGTTCATTGAGCTCACGTTGAATAAAACCAAAAGTTCGGATACTACAGCAGCATTCCTCGAACGTAATCTCTCGAGTTCTAAAGATGTCATACATACCAAAATCTATGATAAGAGAGCTGACTTTAACTTAGACACGTAAACTATCCAATTGATGGGGATGTACATTGTGCTATTTATATCTCCCAGCTCATTTGTTTTGCTAGAGTTTGTAACGATGGTAAGGACTTCAATGATCGAAATCATAACTTCTTCAGCAAGGTTTTCATAATCTCAAACTACGTAGATCTTTCTCAACATTCTATCGCTGCAACGAAAACCTACTGGAGAAGTACAACACCAACCTTAAAACATTTCTACTACTAGGAATATCACAACCTTTATTTTATAGAGATGTGGTATATTAAAGGGATCTGACGGGTTTTCTGACCACTTTGGCAAAATTAATCAGGAAATTCGTCGAAAAGGATACGACCATTTAGTATGGCGACGCACTTTATATTTAGTGATTGACCCCTCTACAGTCAGTCACTACGCTTCACGTTTCCCTTGTGCGTTGACTGAACAACCTCTTGGGACCCTATGATTGCACCTCCTGAAACCCGGACAAAGGGAGTTAGGTGCATGAACCTTCGTGTTGTTGTTTTTCTCTTTGGCTGCAACTGCTATTGTTGTTCAGTACAAGTCTGGATATATCCTGATGTTTTTCTAATTATGTTTTTAAGTGTATGTTTTGCTAATTTCTCTAGATGTGGACTTTATTGTTTGGGATTTCCTTTTGATGGGATGTACTTCTATTTACACTTTTTTCTTAATTTAGGCGGCAGGATAATAGCGAGGCTGTGTACACAACAAATATATTTAATAAAGATACGATAGCTCTATATAAGGCGTGTTGGCGTATAACTAAAGCAAATGGGAGCGGTTTAACGCTTGGTTTTCTATCAACTTCAAGCTCGCGAAACATGGCTGGAAACCGTATATAAGCCAGTTTTATAGTGCACCCATTTCCTTTCTTTACCCGCGTTCAACAAAGTTACATCAAAAATATACACACATTCACTGAAAAATAGTATAGCCTTTTCGAGTTTCGAAACCATGACTTTCGGATTGACAATCACTGCGCTTTGTCATTGGGCTAATTCAATCAGTTGATCAATAGGTAATTTTTGTTATCCTTTTTTCACTTTGTGTGTGCGTGATTCAATGCGTTTCTAAGAGCATAAGTACACCAAAGACCTTCGGAAATAAAACGTCCCAGAAAATATCGATTACAAACTCCAACTTAGAATAGTATACGCTGCAAATATACTGTGTATGTTTTGTTGAAATAACATTGACGAAATCACGCAAAATCCATAAGTACACGAATAGATAGTTGAAATGAAAAGTAGTATTTCAGTTGTCTCTTTGGCCTAATGGCTATGCATACGGATTGTCAATCCGGACGTCTCGAATTCGAATCGCGTGTTGAGCGAACTATTTTTCAATGATTATGACAGTGATGTTTTTTATATCGACGTTGCTACGACGAACGCACTGGGTGTAAACCCAGTATCAGCGCTAGTGGATTCTCGACGGTGGATTCTCGACGAAAACCATTCACGGTTGCTCATGTTGTCAATGATTTTCAACGATGTCTGTTTACAAACGTGGATTTTGAATGAAAATGTTAGGCATTTTGCTTTTTAGGGAGTTTTTCACGCGAAATACATCATTATATACGCTAATATGATTTAACTAAGTATACCCATATTTTTGAAAACAACAGGGTATATTAAAATCGCCTCCGTTTGTCCGTCTGTCCGTGACCGCATCTCCTCCTAAACCGCTGAACGGAATTCAACCAAACTTAGGGTATGACATCACCATATAATGACGGCGTGCAAGAGCAACATTATTTTTGGCTCCGAGCCCAGGGGCCCTCAGGGTTGTCAAAAGGACAAATAAACTAAAAATAAATTCAATTACACTGTCATTTTTTCATATTTTTGCACATAATTTGGTGTAATCGTCTATAAAAGATAAACAATTTGTTTGATGATGATGGCTCTGCACCCAGGCGCCTCATGGGGATCAAAAGGTCAAATACACTAAAAAAAATCAATTACACTGTCATTTTTAGCTCTACTGGCCAAGGGCCAGCAGAGCTTATGGGATGGTGTGTTGTCCGTCTTCCGTCGTCCGTCCGTCGTCCGTCGTCCGTCCGTTAACTTTTGCTTGTGTTCACTCTAGAGGCCACATTTCTGATGCAATCATCATGAAACTTTGTCAGAATGTTTGTCTCAATGAAATCTGGGTCAAGTTCGAAAATGGGTCATGTGGGGTCAATAACTAGGTCACTAGGTCAAATATTGGAAAAACCTTGTGTACACTCTAAAGGCCATATTTTTGACCCGAGCTTGATGCAACTTTGTCAGAATGTTTGTCTTAATTATATCTTGGTCAAGTTTGAAAATGGGTCACATGGGGTTAAAAACTAGGTCACTAGGTCAAATACTTGAAAAACCTCGTGTACACTCTAGAAGCCGTATTTCTGATCCAATCTTGATGAAACTTTGTCAAAATGTTTGTCTTAATTATATCTTGGTCAAGTTCAAAAATGGGTCACATGGTATTAAAAACTAGGTCACTAGGTCAAACTTTGGAAAAACAGTGTGTACACTCTAGAGGCCAAATTTTTGACTTGATCTTGATGAAACTTTGTCAGAATGTTTGTCTTAATGAAATCTCGGTCAAGTTCAAAAATGGGTCATGTGGGGTCAAAAACTAGGTCACTAGGTCAAATACTTGAAAAAACTTGCGTACACTCTAGAGGTCATATTTGTTACCCAATCTTGATGAAACTTTGTCAAATTGTTTATCTTAATTATATATTGATCAAGTTCGAAAATGGGTCACATGAAGTTAAAAACTAGGTCACGAGGTCAAATATTGGAAAAAACTTGTGTAGACTCTAGAGGCCATATTTTTGACCCGAGCTTGATGCAACTTTGTCAGAATGTTTATCTTAATTGTTTGTCTCAATGAAATCTCGGTCAAGTTCGAAAATGGGTCATGTGGGGTCAAAAACTAGGTCACTAGGTCAAATATTGGAAAAACCTTCTGTACACTCTAAGAGGCCATATTTTTGACCCGAGCTTGATGCAACTTTGTCAGAATGTTTGTCTTAATTATATCTTGGTCAGGTTTGAAAATGGGTCACATGGGGTTAAAAACTAGGTCACTAGGTCAAATACTTGAAAAACCTTGTGAACACTCTAGAAGCCGTATTTCTGACCCAATCTTGATGAAACTTTGTCAAAATGTTTGTCTTAATTATATCTTGGTCAAGTTCAAAAATGGGTCACATGGTATTAAAAACTAGGTCACTAGGTCAAACTTTGGAAAAACCGTGTGTACACACTAGAGGCCATATTTTTTACCCGATCTTGATGCAACTTTGTCAGAATGTTTGTTTTAATTATATCTTGGTCAAGTTTGAAAATGGGTCACATGGGGTTAAAAACTAGGTCACTAGGTCAAATACTTGAAAAACCTTGTGTACACTCTAGAAGCCGTATTTCTGACCCAATCATGATGAAACTTTGTCAAAATGTTTGTCTTAATTATATCTTGGTCAAGTTCAAAAATGGGTTACATGGTATTAAAAACTAGGTCACTAGGTCAAACTTTGGAAAAACCGTGTGTACACTTTAGAGGCCATATTTTTGACCCGATCTTGATGAAACTTTGTCAGAATGTTTGTCTTAATGAAATCTCGGTCAAGTCCAAAAATGGGTCATGTGGGGTAAAAAACTAGGTCACTAGGTCAAATACTTGAAAAAACTTGTGTACACTCTAGAGGTCATATTTGTTACCCAATCTTAATGAAACTTTGTCAAATTGTTTATCTTAATTATATCTTGATCAAGTTCGAAAATGGGTCACATGAAGTTAAAAACTAGGTCACTAGGTCAAATATTGGAAAAACCTTGTGTAGACTCTAGAGGCCATATTTTTGACCCGAGCTTGATGCAACTTTGTCAGAATGTTTATCTTAATTGTTTGTCTCAATGAAATCTCGGTCAAGTTCGAAAATGGGTCATGTGGGGTCAAAAACTAGGTCACTAGGTCAAATATTGGAAAAACCTTGTGTACACTCTAAGAGGCCATATTTTTGACCCGAGCTTGATGCAACTTTGTCAGAATGTTTGTCTTAATTATATCTTGGTCAGGTTTGAAAATGGGTCACATGGGGTTAAAAACTAGGTCACTAGGTCAAATACTTGAAAAACCTTGTGTACACTCTAGAAGCCGTATTTCTGACCCAATCTTGATGAAACTTTGTCAAAATGTTTGTCTTAATTATATCTTGGTCAAGTTCAAAAATGGGTCACATGGTGTTAAAAACTAGGTCACTAGGTCAAATATTGGAAAAACCGTGTGTACACTCTTTGTCAAAATGTTTGTCTTAATTATATCTTGGTCAAGTTCAAAAATGGGTCACATGGTGTTAAAAACTAGGTCACTAGGTCAAACTTTGGAAAAACCGTGTGTACACACTAGAGGCCATATTTTTTACCCGATATTGATGGAACTTTGTCAGAATGTTTGTCTTAATTATATCTTGGTCAAGTTCAAAAATGGGTCACATGGTGTTAAAAACTAGGTCACTAGGTCAAACTTTGGAAAAACCGTGTGTACACTCTAGAGGCCATATTTTTTACTCGATCTTGATGAATCTTTGTCAGAATGTTTGTCTCAATGAAATCTCGGTCAAGTTCAAAAATGGGTCATGTGGGTCAAAAACTAGGTCACTAGGTTAAATACTTGAAAAAACTTGTGTACACTCTAGAGGTCATATTTGTTACCCAATCTTGATGAAATTTTGTCAAATTGTTTATCTTAATTATATCTTGATCAAGTTCGGAAATGGGTCACATGAAGTTAAAAACTAGGTCACTAGGTCAAATATTGGAAAAACCTTGTGTACACTCTAGAGGCCATATTTTTGACCCGAGCTTGATGCAACTTTGTCAGAATGTTTGTCTTAATTATATCTTGGTCAAGTTTGAAAATGGGTCACATGGGGTTAAAAACTAGGTCACTAGGTCAAATATTGGAAAAAAACCTTGTGTACACTCTTTGTCAAAATGTTTGTCTTAATTATATCTTGGTCAAGTTCAAAAATGGGTCACATGGTGTTAAAAACTAGGTCACTAGGTCAAACTTTGGAAAAACCGTGTGTACACTCTAGATGCCATATTTCTGACCCGATCTTGATGCAATTTTGTCAGATTATTTGTCTCAATTATAGCTTGCTAAAGTTCGAAAATGGGTCACACAGGGTCAAAAACTAGGTCACTAGTACACTCTAGAGGCCATATTTCTGACCCAATCTTGATGAAACTTTCTCAAAATGTTTGTCTTAATTATATCTTGGTCAAGTTCAAAAATGGGTGACATGGTGTTAAAAACTAGGTCACTAGGTCAAACTTTGGAAAAACCGTGTGTACACTCTAGAGGCCATATTTCTGACCCGATCTTGATGCAATTTTGTCAGAATATTTGTCTCAATTATAGCTTGCTAAAGTTCGAAAATGTGTCACACAGGGTCAAAAACTAGGTCACTAGTACACTCTAGAGGCCATATTTCTGACCCGATCTTGATGAAACTTTGTCGAAATGTTGTCTTAATTATATCTTGGTCAAGTTCAAAAATGGGTCACATGGTGTTAAAAACTAGGTCACTAGGTCAAACTTTGGAAAAACCGTGTGTACACTCTAGAGGCCATATTTTTTACTCGATCTTGATGAATCTTTGTCAGAATGTTTGTCTCAATGAAATCTCGGTCAAGTTCAAAAATGGGTCATGTGGGTCAAAAACTAGGTCACTAGGTTAAATACTTGAAAAAACTTGTGTACACTCTAGAGGTCATATTTGTTACCCAATCTTGATGAAATTTTGTCAAATTGTTTATCTTAATTATATCTTGATCAAGTTCGGAAATGGGTCACATGAAGTTAAAAACTAGGTCACTAGGTCAAATATTGGAAAAACCTTGTGTACACTCTAGAGGCCATATTTTTGACCCGAGCTTGATGCAACTTTGTCAGAATGTTTGTCTTAATTATATCTTGGTCAAGTTTGAAAATGGGTCACATGGGGTTAAAAACTAGTCACTAGGTCAATATTGGAAAAAAACCTTGTGTACACTCTTTGTCAAAATGTTTGTCTTAATTATATCTTGGTCAAGTTCAAAAATGGGTCACATGGTGTTAAAAACTAGGTCACTAGGTCAAACTTTGGAAAAACCGTGTGTACACTCTAGATGCCATATTTCTGACCCGATCTTGATGCAATTTTGTCAGATTATTTGTCTCAATTATAGCTTGCTAAAGTTCGAAAATGGGTCACACAGGGTCAAAACTAGGTCACTAGTACACTCTAGAGGCCATATTTCTGACCCAATCTTGATGAAACTTTCTCAAAATGTTTGTCTTAATTATATCTTGGTCAAGTTCAAAAATGGGTGACATGGTGTTAAAAACTAGGTCACTAGGTCAAACTTTGGAAAAACCGTGTGTACACTCTAGAGGCCATATTTCTGACCCGATCTTGATGCAATTTTGTCAGAATATTTGTCTCAATTATAGCTTGCTAAAGTTCGAAAATGTGTCACACAGGGTCAAAAACTAGGTCACTAGTACACTCTAGAGGCCATATTTCTGACCCGATCTTGATGAAACTTTGTCGAAATGTTGTCTTAATTATATTTTGGTCAAGTTCGAAAATGGGTCCCATGGGGTCAAAAACTAGGTCACTAGGTCAAATACTTGAAAAACCTTGTGTACACTCTAGACACCATGTAGTACGACTCGATTCATCAATGGTATAACAGCCAGTAGAGCGTTCACAGGCCCTCTTGGGCCTCTTGTTGCATATTCTTGCACATAACTTGGTGTATGTAAACGTCTATAGAAGATAAGCAACATATTAAATGATTTTATTATTTTTATTATATCGAACTCGGACCGTCTGCCCGGGGGCCCAGGGTGGTGTGTGTGTGTGTGGTGTGTGTGTGGGGGGGGGGGGGGGGGGGGTAGGATTTGGATTTGGATTTTTTTTTATGTTATATAATTATGTCTCAAATGAAACACGATGATGGATTACACTGTATATATTTGTTTCCTCCTATGTTAAGTTGGGGCCTGGAGGAAGGGGCATCAAATACACTAATAATGCAATTACGGTGTAATTTTTTAATACTTTTGAACATTAATTGTTATAATAGTCATCTAATAAAGAGATGCACAGCATGTCAAATTATTTATTATTTTAAACTCGGACGTCTTCCCTGGGTTTGGGGTTGGAGGTGGTGGGTGGAGGATAACAGGGGGTCAATTTATTTAAAAAAATATTTCTCAGATGAACATTTTGATGAAGGGATTACATTGTATATACTGTGGGGCTGTGTGTGTGTGTGAGGGGGTTAGGATGGGGATGGGGTGAAGTGACCTGTGTGAAGAAAACGTGGGTATTTTACGACGGCCGCGCCGTCGAATTCGTTATAGTTATGTTTAATGAAAGTGTTTTACATAGTTTCTATATAAACCACATTTTATACATCAATTTATAAAATGAAAAAAATCTTAAAAGCTTCAAAACGAAGAGCACTTTAATACATTATGCTTTATCAAAACATGTATACAGTAGAAAATAATAATCAAAACATGTATAAGTAGAAAATAATAATTAGTTCATATTGTTTGTCATATGTTTCAAAATAACATTTTTAAAAAAAGGCATGTCACGGTTTCTCCCTGAAAGTGTCACGGCGTCTCGACGACAACATTTTTAATGTAACGGTTACTCAACGACGATTTTTCTCTTTTCCGAGTCTAACTAGCAGATGCAAACATTATTCTCTGTGGTTTTCGTCATGTATATAAACGGTTAGACATTGTACTGAAAGTCACAGGGACAAAAAAAAACACAATAATATAGACAGTTGAATGAAATTACGGGATTAATCATAAAACTATACACTTAGCTGCCTACTGTTCAGTAGGAGAACAATTTTAAACTAAGAACACAAACATCAGTATGGGGTGGGGTGTCGTATTGCTTTGTAAACACCATTTGTTGATATCGCCTATTCCAATAGGTGATATCACCAAATGATGTTATGAATAAAAGCCATTACGGCTTTCCATACATGAATTCATGCGGCTTGTGTAGACTGGTCTAAGTACACAATAGTGTCAAAGACTATTGTGACGCTACTAAATATTCATATATCTGTCATACCCATCATATTCCGCCACTCACCGAGTATACGTTTAAATAAATGAGTTTATTGTTATGGACAAATCCCAAGAGGTTTTCCATGAGTTAAGAACGTTTTTATTAAAATAACATTTAAAACTTGTGTAAGGTAATTTTGTATTAGATACATGCAAACATAATGCATTACACGCGATCTTCTTAAGATAGAACTCAAATGTTCATTAATAAACGTATAACGAAACGACCGCCGGCTGACCTGACAAATCATTAATAAACGTATAACGAAACGACCGCCGGCTGACCTGACAAATAAGGTCAGTCGACATTACCCCTAGATGATTCCAAAATAAATGTAAGTAGTAAAAAGAGTAAGAAAGGGGAATTTTGGAAATCACCGAACACGATGAAACATACTGCACTCTCGGTCTGATTGAAAAAGGCTTGATACCGCACACGCCCTCTAGCCCCGGGTTGAGGAGAACACAATATTTAGAATGCCAATAGTTAAGTCATCCCGAAGATGGTAAGCCGTATTTTAACCACCTCTGCAAAGTAGAAATCCTTATCCCATGGTGAGAGGGACGGTGGGGGTAGAGCTTACGATACCTGTAATTACATTGTATGCAGTTTACATTTATCGTTCTCATTATTCCATTTTATATCAACAGGATGAAAATTCAGCACTTCTGGATTATTCCATTTTATATCGATAGATTGCAAATTCAACCATTCTGGAATGTACGGATTTTACAACTTTAGACGGAAAGTGGTTATTAGCCCAGAAGACACTGGTATACTGCGGCTTCCCGTCACTAAACTCGAAGCAGACGAAGACTCGTAGACAATATAATTCCGTCAGATTGTGATCAACGTTTGAATTAACATTTATTTTAGTAACAATAGTCATAGTATTATATATTATCCAAGAAGTATAACAATAAATAAATGTAAGCGTTATCCAAAATATGATACTTTGACAGTTTTAAGTTAAACACAGTTTATTAAGAATGACATAAATCTGGTTTTTATCTGGTTTTTATTTTATAAACCGGTCGGTCATATTATCTCTAGCAATCTTGATATTATTGAGAATAAAGGTATCAGGCAGTTAATCGCCAATAATCCTAAGTATCGCTTTCCATGGGATATTGATGTTAATGTTTGTCGCGATGAAAATGCGGCTTCATTAGTAAATTTCTGTACCAAGTTATGTACACTATGGTGTAATAATGTCCTTTACCTCCAAGCACCTAAAACTTGTCCACAATCTATAAATCAATTTTAATATTTCATAAC
>JAWPHD010013573.1:0-67251 GCA_037043455.1 Cyrtodaria siliqua | reverse complement strand
CGACAAATTCCAAAATGAATATGCCATGTCTTTATCACTCCATTGCAAAAAAAAGTCACAGTGTACACTGAGTTTTGTTTAGATTTAATTGTATAAAGGTTTTTTAGAATTAAATCGACAAATTCCAAAATAAATATATGCCATGTTTTTATCATTCCATTGCAAAAGAAAGTGTACACTGAGTTTTGTTTAGATTTAATTGTATAAAGGTTTTTTAGAATTAAATCGACAAATTCCAAAATGAATATGCCATGTTTTTATCATTCCATTGCAAAAGAAAGTGTACACTGAGTTTTGTTTAGATTTAATTGTATAAAGGTTTTTTAGAATTAAATTGACAAATTCCAAAATGAATATGCCATGTTTTTATCATTCCATTGCAAAAGAAAGTGTACACTGAGTTTTGTTTAGATTTAATTGTATAAAGGTTTTTTAAAATTAAATTGACAAATTCCGAAATGAATATGCCATGTTTTTATCATTACATTGCAAAAGAAAGTGTACACTGAGTTTTGTTTAGATTTAATTGTATAAAGGTTTTTTAGAATGAAATTGACAAATTCTAAAATGAATATGCCATGTTTTTATCATTCCATTGCAAAAGAAAGTGTACACTGAGTTATGTTTAGATTTAATTATATAAAGATTTTTTGGAATTAAATTGACAAATTCCAAAATGAATATGCCATGTTTTTATCATTCCATTTCAAAAGGAAGTGTACACTGAGTTTTGTTTAGATTTAATTGTATAAAGTTTTTTTTAGAATTAAATTGACAAATTCCAAAATGAATATGCCATGTTTTTATCATTCCATTGCAAAAGAAAGTGTACACTGAGTTTTGTTTAGATTTAATTGTATTAAGGTTTTTTAGAATTAAACTGACAAATTCAAAAATGAATATGCCATGTTTTTATCATTCCATTGCAAAAGAAAGTGTACACTGAGTTTTGTTTAGATTTAATTGTATAAAGGTTTTTTAGAATTAAATCGACAAATTCCAAAATGATAATGCCATGTTTTTATCACTCCATTGCAAAAGAAAGTGTACACTGAGTTTTGTTTAGATTTAATTGTATAAAGGTTTTTTAGAATTAAATCGACAAATTCAAAAATGAATATGCCATGTTTTTATCATTCCATTGCAAAAGAAAGTGTACACTGAGTTTTGTTTAGATTTAATTGTATAAAGGTTTTTTAGAATTAAATCGACAAATTCAAAAATGAATATGCCAAATTTTTATCATTCCATTGCAAAATAAAGTGTACACTGAGTTTTGTTTAGATTTAATTGTATAAAGGTTTTTTAGAATTAAATTGACAAATTCCAAAATGAATATGCCATGTTTTTATCATTCCATTGCAAAAGAAAGTATACACTGACTTTTGTTTAGATTTAATTGTATAAAGGTTTTTTAGAATTAAATTGACAAATTCCAAAATGAATATGCCATGTTTTTATCATTCTATTGCAAAAGAAAGTGTACACTGAGTTTTGTTTAGATTTAATTGTATAAAGGTTTTTTAGAATTAAATTGACAAATTCCAAAATGAATATGCCATGTTTTTATCATTCCATTGCAAAAGAAAGGGTTCACTGAGTTTTGTTTAGATTTAATTGTATAAAGGTTTTTTAGAATTAAATTGACAAATTCTAAAATGAATATGCCAT
The DNA here is from genome assembly GCA_037043455.1 of Cyrtodaria siliqua. NCBI lineage: Eukaryota > Metazoa > Mollusca > Bivalvia > Adapedonta > Hiatellidae > Cyrtodaria > Cyrtodaria siliqua. Next base: position 65,580 of record JAWPHD010013573.1, on the reverse strand, counting down.
GCGTTTATCATTCCATTGCAAAAGAAAGTGTACACTGAGTTTTGTTTAGATTTAATTGTATAAAGTTTTTTTTGAATTAAATTGACAAATTCCAAAATGAATATGCCATGTTTTTATCATTCCATTGCAAAAGGAAGTGTACACTGAGTTCTGTTTAGATTTAATTGTATAAAGGTTTTTTTAGAATTAAATTGACAAATTCCAAAATGAATATGCCATGTTTTTATCATTCCATTGCAACAGAAAGTGTACACTGAGTTTTGTTTAGATTTAATTGTATAAAGGTTTTTTAGAATTAAATTGACAAATTCCAAAATGAATATGCCATGTTTTTATCATTCCATTGCAAAAGTAAGTGTACACTGAGTTATGTTTAGATTTAATTGTATAAAGGTTTTTTTGAATTAAATTGACAAATTCCAAAATGAATATGCCATGTTTTTATCACTCCATTGCAAAAGAAAGTGTACACTGAGTTTTGTTTAGATTTAATTGTATAAAGGTTTTTTAGAATTAAATCGACAAATTCCAAAATGAATATGCCATGTTTTTATCATTCCATTGCAAAAGAAAGTGTACACTGAGTTTTGTTTAGATTTAATTGTATAAAGGTTTTTTAGAATTAAAATTGACAAATTCCAAAATGAATATGCCATGTTTTTATCACTCCATTGCAAAAGAAATTGTACACTGAGTTTTGTTTAGATTTAATTGTATAAAGGTTTTTTAGAATTAAATCGACAAATTCCAAAATGAATATGCCATGTCTTTATCACTCCATTGCAAAAAAAAGTCACAGTGTACACTGAGTTTTGTTTAGATTTAATTGTATAAAGGTTTTTTAGAATTAAATCGACAAATTCCAAAATGAATATGCCATGTTTTTATCATTCCATTGCAAAAGAAAGTGTACACTGAGTTTTGTTTAGATTTAATTGTATAAAGGTTTTTTAGAATTAAATCGACAAATTCCAAAATGAATATGCCATGTTTTTATCATTCCATTGCAAAAGAAAGTATACACTGAGTTTTGTTTAGATTTAATTGTATAAAGGTTTTTTAGAATTAAATTGACAAATTCCAAAATGAATATGCCATGTTTTTATCATTATATTGCAAATGAAAGTGTACACTGAGTTTTGTTCAGATTTAATTGTATAAAGGTTTTTTAGAATTAAATTGACAAATTCCAAAATGAATATGCCATGTTTTTATCATTCCATTGCAAAAGAAAGTGTACACTGAGTTTTGTTTAGATTTAATTGTATAAAGGTTTTTTACAATTAAATTGACAAATTCTAAAATGAATATGCCATGCGTTTATCATTCCATTGCAAAAGAAAGTGTATACTGAGTTTTGTTTAGATTTAATTGTATAAAGTTTTTTTTGAATTAAATTGACAAATTCCAAAATGAATATGCCATGTTTTTATCATTCCATTGCAAAAGGAAGTGTACACTGAGTTTTGTTTAGATTTAACTGTATAAAGGTTTTTTAGAATTAAATTGTCAAATTCCAAAATGAATATGCCGTGTTTTTATCACTCCATTGCAAAAGAAAGTGTACACTGAGTTTTGTTTAGATTTAATTGTATAAAGGTTTTTTAGAATTAAATCGACAAATTCCAAAATGAATATGCCATGTCTTTATCACTCCATTGCAAAAGAAAGTGTACACTGAGTTTTGTTTAGATTTAATTGTATAAAGTTTTTTTAGAATTAAATTGACAAATTCTAAAATGAATATGCCATGCGTTTATCATTCCATTGCAAAAGAAAGTGTACACTGAGTTTTGTTTAGATTTAATTGTATAAAGTTTTTTTTAGAATTAAATTGACAAATTCCAAAATGAATATGCCATGTTTTTATCATTCCATTGCAAAAGAAAGTGTACACTGAGTTTTGTTTAGATTTAATTGTATAAAGGTTTTTTAGAATTAAATCGACAAATTCAAAAATGAATATGCCATGTTTTTATCATTCCATTGCAAAAGAAAGTGTACACTGAGTTTTGTTTAGATTTAATTGTATAAAGGTTTTTTAGAATTAAATCGACAAATTCCAAAATGAATATGCCATGTTTTTATCATTCCATTGCAAAAGAAAGTGTACACTGAGTTTTGTTTAGATTTAATTGTATAAAGGTTTTTTAGAATTAAATTGACAAATTCCAAAATGAATATGCCATGTTTTTATCATTCCATTGCAAAAGAAAGTGTACACTGAGTTTTGTTTAGATTTAATTGTATAAAGGTTTTTTAGAATTAAATCGACAAATTCAAAAATGAATATGCCATGTTTTTATCATTCCATTGCAAAATAAAGTGTACACTGAGTTTTGTTTAGATTTAATTGTATAAAGGTTTTTTAGAATTAAATTGACAAATTCCAAAATGAATATGCCATGTTTTTATCATTCCATTGCAAAAGAAAGTGTACACTGAGTTTTGTTTAGATTTAATTGTATAAAGGTTTTTTAGAATTAAATTGACAAATTCCAAAATGAATATGCCATGTTTTTATCATTCTATTGCAAAAGAAAGTGTACACTGAGTTTTGTTTAGATTTAATTGTATAAAGGTTTTTTAGAATTAAATTGACAAATTCCAAAATGAATATGCCATGTTTTTATCATTCCATTGCAAAAGAAAGTGTTCACTGAGTTTTGTTTAGATTTAATTGTATAAAGGTTTTTTAGAATTAAATTGACAAATTCTAAAATGAATATGCCATGCGTTTATCATTCCATTGCAAAAGAAAGTGTACACTGAGTTTTGTTTAGATTTAATTGTATAAAGTTTTTTTTGAATTAAATTGACAAATTCCAAAATGAATATGCCATGTTTTTATCATTCCATTGCAAAAGGAAGTGTACACTGAGTTCTGTTTAGATTTAATTGTATAAAGGTTTTTTTAGAATTAAATTGACAAATTCCAAAATGAATATGCCATGTTTTTATCATTCCATTGCAACAGAAAGTGTACACTGAGTTTTGTTTAGATTTAATTGTATAAAGGTTTTTTAGAATTAAATTGACAAATTCCAAAATGAATATGCCATGTTTTTATCATTCAATTGCAAAAGTAAGTGTACACTGAGTTATGTTTAGATTTAATTGTATAAAGGTTTTTTTGAATTAAATTGACAAATTCCAAAATGAATATGCCATGTTTTTATCACTCCATTGCAAAAGAAAGTGTACACTGAGTTTTGTTTAGATTTAATTGTATAAAGGTTTTTTAGAATTAAATCGACAAATTCCAAAATGAATATGCCATGTTTTTATCATTCCATTGCAAAAGAAATTGTACACTGAGTTTTGTTTAGATTTAATTGTATAAAGGTTTTTTAGAATTAAATTGACAAATTCCAAAATGAATATGCCATGTTTTTATCACTCCATTGCAAAAGAAATTGTACACTGAGTTTTGTTTAGATTTAATTGTATAAAGGTTTTTTAGAATTAAATCGACAAATTCCAAAATGAATATGCCATGTCTTTATCACTCCATTGCAAAAAAAAGTCACAGTGTACACTGAGTTTTGTTTAGATTTAATTGTATAAAGGTTTTTTAGAATTAAATCGACAAATTCCAAAATGAATATGCCATGTTTTTATCATTCCATTGCAAAAGAAAGTGTACACTGAGTTTTGTTTAGATTTAATTGTATAAAGGTTTTTTAGAATTAAATCGACAAATTCCAAAATGAATATGCCATGTTTTTATCATTCCATTGCAAAAGAAAGTATACACTGAGTTTTGTTTAGATTTAATTGTATAAAGGTTTTTTAGAATTAAATTGACAAATTCCAAAATGAATATGCCATGTTTTTATCATTATATTGCAAATGAAAGTGTACACTGAGTTTTGTTCAGATTTAATTGTATAAAGGTTTTTTAGAATTAAATTGACAAATTCCAAAATGAATATGCCATGTTTTTATCATTCCATTGCAAAAGAAAGTGTACACTGAGTTTTGTTTAGATTTAATTGTATAAAGGTTTTTTACAATTAAATTGACAAATTCTAAAATGAATATGCCATGCGTTTATCATTCCATTGCAAAAGAAAGTGTATACTGAGTTTTGTTTAGATTTAATTGTATAAAGTTTTTTTTGAATTAAATTGACAAATTCCAAAATGAATATGCCATGTTTTTATCATTCCATTGCAAAAGGAAGTGTACACTGAGTTTTGTTTAGATTTAACTGTATAAAGGTTTTTTAGAATTAAATTGTCAAATTCCAAAATGAATATGCCGTGTTTTTATCACTCCATTGCAAAAGAAAGTGTACACTGAGTTTTGTTTAGATTTAATTGTATAAAGGTTTTTTAGAATTAAATCGACAAATTCCAAAATGAATATGCCATGTCTTTATCACTCCATTGCAAAAGAAAGTGTACACTGAGTTTTGTTTAGATTTAATTGTATAAAGTTTTTTTAGAATTAAATTGACAAATTCTAAAATGAATATGCCATGCGTTTATCATTCCATTGCAAAAGAAAGTGTACACTGAGTTTTGTTTAGATTTAATTGTATAAAGTTTTTTTTAGAATTAAATTGACAAATTCCAAAATGAATATGCCATGTTTTTATCATTCCATTGCAAAAGAAAGTGTACACTGAGTTTTGTTTAGATTTAATTGTATAAAGGTTTTTTAGAATTTAATCGACAAATTCAAAAATGAATATGCCATGTTTTTATCATTCCATTGCAAAATAAAGTGTACACTGAGTTTTGTTTAGATTTAATTGTATAAAGGTTTTTTAGAATTAAATTGACAAATTCCAAAATGAATATGCCATGTTTTTATCATTCCATTGCAAAAGAAAGTATACACTGAGTTTTGTTTAGATTTAATTGTATAAAGGTTTTTTAGAATTAAATTGACAAATTCCAAAATAAATATGCCATGTTTTTATCATTCCATTGCAAAAGAAAGTGTACACTGAGTTTTGTTTAGATTTAATTGTATAAAGGTTTTTTAGAATTAAATTGACAAATTTTAAAATGAATATGCCATGCGTTTATCATTCCATTGCAAAAGAAAGTGTAAACTGAGTTTTGTTTAGATTTAATTGTATAAAGTTTTTTTTGAATTAAATTGACAAATTCCAAAATGAATATGGCATGTTTTTATCATTCCATTGCAAAAGGAAGTGTACACTGAGTTCTGTTTAGATTTAATTGTATAAAGGTTTTTTTAGAATTAAATTGACAAATTCCAAAATGAATATGCCATGTTTTTATCATTCCATTGCAACAGAAAGTGTACACTGAGTTTTGTTTAGATTTAATTGTATAAAGGTTTTTTAGAATTAAATTGACAAATTCCAAAATGAATATGCCATGTTTTTATCAGTCCATTGCAAAAGAAAGTGTACACTGAGTTATGTTTAGATTTAATTGTATAAAGTTTTTTTAGAATTAAATTGACAAATTCCAAAATGAATATGCCATGTTTTTATCACTCCATTGCAAAAGAAAGTGTACACTGAGTTTTGTTTAGATTTAATTGTATAAAGGTTTTTTAGAATTAAATCGACAAATTCCAAAATGAATATGCCATGTTTTTATCATTCCATTGCAAAAGAAAGTGTACACTGAGTTTTGTTTAGATTTATTTGTATAAAGGTTTTTTAGAATTAAATTGACAAATTCCAAAATGAATATACCATGTTTTTATCACTCCATTGCAAAAGAAAGTGTACACTGAGTTTTGTTTAGATTTAATTGTATAAAGGTTTTTTAGAATTAAATCGACAAATTCCAAAATGAATATGCCATGTCTTTATCACTCCATTGCAAAAAAAAGTCACAGTGTACACTGAGTTTTGTTTAGATTTAATTGTATAAAGGTTTTTTAGAATTAAATCGACAAATTCCAAAATGAATATGCCATGTTTTTATCATTCCATTGCAAAAGAAAGTGTACACTGAGTTTTGTTTAGATTTAATTGTATAAAGGTTTTTTAGAATTAAATCGACAAATTCCAAAATGAATATGCCATGTTTTTATCATTCCATTGCAAAAGAAAGTGTACACTGAGTTTTGTTTAGATTTAATTGTATAAAGGTTTTTTAGAATTAAATTGACAAATTCCAAAATGAATATGCCATGTTTTTATCATTCCATTGCAAAAGAAAGTGTACACTGAGTTTTGTTTAGATTTAATTGTATAAAGGTTTTTTAAAATTAAATTGACAAATTCCGAAATGAATATGCCATGTTTTTATCATTACATTGCAAAAGAAAGTGTACACTGAGTTTTGTTTAGATTTAATTGTATAAAGGTTTTTTAGAATGAAATTGACAAATTCTAAAATGAATATGCCATGTTTTTATCATTCCATTGCAAAAGAAAGTTTACACTGAGTTATGTTTAGATTTAATTATATAAAGATTTTTTGGAATTAAATTGACAAATTCCAAAATGAATATGCCATGTTTTTATCATTCCATTTCAAAAGGAAGTGTACACTGAGTTTTGTTTAGATTTAATTGTATAAAGTTTTTTTTAGAATTAAATTGACAAATTCCAAAATGAATATGCCATGTTTTTATCATTCCATTGCAAAAGAAAGTGTACACTGAGTTTTGTTTAGATTTAATTGTATTAAGGTTTTTTAGAATTAAACTGACAAATTCCAAAATGAATATGCCATGTTTTTATCATTCCATTGCAAAAGAAAGTGTACACTGAGTTTTGTTTAGATTTAATTGTATAAAGGTTTTTTAGAATTAAATCGACAAATTCCAAAATGAATATGCCATGTTTTTATCACTCCATTGCAAAAGAAAGTGTACACTGAGTTTTGTTTAGATTTAATTGTATAAAGGTTTTTTAGAATTAAATCGACAAATTCCAAAATGAATATGCCATGTTTTTATCATTCCATTGCAAAAGAAAGTGTACACTGAGTTTTGTTTAGATTTAATTGTATAAAGGTTTTTTAGAATTAAATCGACAAATTCAAAAATGAATATGCCAAATTTTTATCATTCCATTGCAAAATAAAGTGTACACTGAGTTTTGTTTAGATTTAATTGTATAAAGGTTTTTTAGAATTAAATTGACAAATTCCAAAATGAATATGCCATGTTTTTATCATTCCATTGCAAAAGAAAGTATACACTGACTTTTGTTTAGATTTAATTGTATAAAGGTTTTTTAGAATTAAATTGACAAATTCCAAAATGAATATGCCATGTTTTTATCATTCTATTGCAAAAGAAAGTGTACACTGAGTTTTGTTTAGATTTAATTGTATAAAGGTTTTTTAGAATTAAATTGACAAATTCCAAAATGAATATGCCATGTTTTTATCATTCCATTGCAAAAGAAAGTGTTCACTGAGTTTTGTTTAGATTTAATTGTATAAAGGTTTTTTAGAATTAAATTGACAAATTCTAAAATGAATATGCCATGCGTTTATCATTCCATTGCAAAAGAAAGTGTACACTGAGTTTTGTTTAGATTTAATTGTATAAAGTTTTTTTTGAATTAAATTGACAAATTCCAAAATGAATATGCCATGTTTTTATCATTCCATTGCAAAAGGAAGTGTACACTGAGTTCTGTTTAGATTTAATTGTATAAAGGTTTTTTTAGAATTAAATTGACAAATTCCAAAATGAATATGCCATGTTTTTATCATTCCATTGCAACAGAAAGTGTACACTGAGTTTTGTTTAGATTTAATTGTATAAAGGTTTTTTACAATTAAATTGACAAATTCTAAAATGAATATGCCATGCGTTTATCATTCCATTGCAAAAGAAAGTGTATACTGAGTTTTGTTTAGATTTAATTGTATAAAGTTTTTTTTGAATTAAATTGACAAATTCCAAAATGAATATGCCATGTTTTTATCATTCCATTGCAAAAGGAAGTGTACACTGAGTTTTGTTTAGATTTAACTGTATAAAGGTTTTTTAGAATTAAATTGTCAAATTCCAAAATGAATATGCCGTGTTTTTATCACTCCATTGCAAAAGAAAGTGTACACTGAGTTTTGTTTAGATTTAATTGTATAAAGGTTTTTTAGAATTAAATCGACAAATTCCAAAATGAATATGCCATGTCTTTATCACTCCATTGCAAAAGAAAGTGTACACTGAGTTTTGTTTAGATTTAATTGTATAAAGTTTTTTTAGAATTAAATTGACAAATTCTAAAATGAATATGCCATGCGTTTATCATTCCATTGCAAAAGAAAGTGTACACTGAGTTTTGTTTAGATTTAATTGTATAAAGTTTTTTTTAGAATTAAATTGACAAATTCCAAAATGAATATGCCATGTTTTTATCATTCCATTGCAAAAGAAAGTGTACACTGAGTTTTGTTTAGATTTAATTGTATAAAGGTTTTTTAGAATTAAATCGACAAATTCCAAAATGAATATGCCATGTTTTTATCATTCCATTGCAAAAGAAAGTATACACTGAGTTTTGTTTAGATTTAATTGTATAAAGGTTTTTTAGAATTAAATTGACAAATTCCAAAATGAATATGCCATGTTTTTATCATTATATTGCAAATGAAAGTGTACACTGAGTTTTGTTTAGATTTAATTGTATAAAGGTTTTTTAGAATTAAATTGACAAATTCCAAAATGAATATGCCATGTTTTTATCATTCAATTGCAAATGAAAGTGTACACTGAGTTTTGTTCAGATTTAATTGTATAAAGGTTTTTTAGAATTAAATTGACAAATTCCAAAATGAATATGCCATGTTTTTATCATTCCATTGCAAAAGAAAGTGTACACTGAGTTTTGTTTAGATTTAATTGTATAAAGGTTTTTTACAATTAAATTGACAAATTCTAAAATGAATATGCCATGCGTTTATCATTCCATTGCAAAAGAAAGTGTATACTGAGTTTTGTTTAGATTTAATTGTATAAACTCTTTTTTGAATTAAATTGACAAATTCCAAAATGAATATGCCATGTTTTTATCATTCCATTGCAAAAGGAAGTGTACACTGAGTTTTGTTTAGATTTAATTGTATAAAGGTTTTTATAGAATTAAATTGACAAATTCCAAAATGAATATGCCATGTTTTTATCATTCCATTGCAAAAGAAAGTGTACACTGAGTTTTGTTTAGATTTAATTGTATAAAGGTTTTTTAGAATTAAATTGACAAATTCTAAAATGAATATGCCATGCGTTTATTATTCCGTTGCAAAAGAAAGTGTACACTGAGTTTTGTTTAGATTTAATTGTATAAAGGTTTTTTTGAATTAAATTGACAAATTCCAAAATGAATATGCCATGTTTTTATCATTCCATTGCAAAAGAAAGTGTACACTGAGTTTTGTTTAGATTTAATTGTATAAAGGTTTTTTAGAATTAAATTGACAAATTCCAAAATGAATATGCCATGTTTTTATCACTCCATTGCAAAAGAAAGTGTACACTGTGTTTTGTTTAGATTTAATTGTATAAAGGTTTTTTAGAATTAAATCGACAAATTCCAAAATGAATATGCCATGTTTTTATCATTCCATTGCAAAAGAATGTGTACACTGAGTTTTGTTTAGATTTAATTGTATAAAGGTTTTTTAGAATTAAATTGACAAATTCCAAAATGAATATGCCATGTTTTTATCACTCCATTGCAAAAGAAAGTGTACACTGAGTTTTGTTTAGATTTAATTGTATAAAGGTTTTTTAGAATTAAATCGACAAATTCCAAAATGAATATGCCATGTCTTTATCACTCCATTGCAAAAAAAAGTCACAGTGTACACTGAGTTTTGTTTAGATTTAATTGTATAAAGGTTTTTTAGAATTAAATCGACAAATTCCAAAATGAATATGCCATGTTTTTATCATTCCATTGCAAAAGAAAGTGTACACTGAGTTTTGTTTAGATTTAATTGTATAAAGGTTTTTTAGAATTAAATCGACAAATTCCAAAATGAATATGCCATGTTTTTATCATTCCATTGCAAAAGAAAGTGTACACTGAGTTTTGTTTAGATTTAATTGTATAAAGGTTTTTTAGAATGAAATTGACAAATTCTAAAATGAATATGCCATGTTTTTATCATTCCATTGCAAAAGAAAGTGTACACTGAGTTATGTTTAGATTTAATTATATAAAGGTTTTTTGGAATTAAATTGACAAATTGCAAAATGAATATGCCATGTTTTTATCATTCCATTTCAAAAGGAAGTGTACACTGAGTTTTGTTTAGATTTAATTGTATAAAGTTTTTTTTAGAATTAAATTGACAAATTCCAAAATGAATATGCCATGTTTTTATCATTCCATTGCAAAAGAAAGTGTACACTGAGTTTTGTTTAGATTTAATTGTATAAAGGTTTTTCAGAATTAAACTGACAAATTCCAAAATGAATATGCCATGTTTTTATCATTCCATTGCAAAAGAAAGTGTACACTGAGTTTTGTTTAGATTTAATTGTATAAAGGTTTTTTAGAATTAAATCGACAAATTCCAAAATGAATATGCCATGTTTTTATCACTCCATTGCAAAAGAAAGTGTACACTGAGTTGTGTTTAGATTGAATTGTATAAAGGTTTTTTAGAATTAAATCGACAAATTCCAAAATGAATATGCCATGTTTTTATCACTCCATTGCAAAAGAAAGTGTACACTGAGTTTTGTTTAGATTTAATTGTATAAAGGTTTTTTAGAATTAAATCGACAAATTCCAAAATGAATATGCCATGTTTTTATCATTCCATTGCAAAAGAAAGTGTACACTGAGTTTTGTTTAGATTTAATTGTATAAAGGTTTTTTAGAATTAAATTGACAAATTCCAAAATGAATATGCCATGTTTTTATCACTCCATTGCAAAAGAAATTGTACACTGAGTTTTGTTTAGATTTAATTGTATAAAGGTTTTTTAGAATTAAATCGACAAATTCCAAAATGAATATGCCATGTCTTTATCACTCCATTGCAAAAAAAAGTCACAGTGTACACTGAGTTTTGTTTAGATTTAATTGTATAAAGGTTTTTTAGAATTAAATCGACAAATTCCAAAATGAATATGCCATGTTTTTATCATTCCATTGCAAAAGAAAGTGTACACTGAGTTTTGTTTAGATTTAATTGTATAAAGGTTTTTTAGAATTAAATCGACAAATTCCAAAATGAATATGCCATGTTTTTATCATTCCATTGCAAAAGAATGTGTACACTGAGTTTTGTTTAGATTTAATTGTATAAAGGTTTTTTAGAATTAAATTGACAAATTCCAAAATGAATATGCCATGTTTTTATCACTCCATTGCAAAAGAAAGTGTACACTGAGTTTTGTTTAGATTTAATTGTATAAAGGTTTTTTAGAATTAAATCGACAAATTCCAAAATGAATATGCCATGTCTTTATCACTCCATTGCAAAAAAAAGTCACAGTGTACACTGAGTTTTGTTTAGATTTAATTGTATAAAGGTTTTTTTGAATTAAATTGACAAATTCCAAAATGAATATGCCATGTTTTTATCATTCCATTGCAAAAGAAAGTGTACACTGAGTTTTGTTTAGATTTAATTGTATAAAGGTTTTTTAGAATTAAATTGACAAATTCCAAAATGAATATGCCATGTTTTTATCACTCCATTGCAAAAGAAAGTGTACACTGTGTTTTGTTTAGATTTAATTGTATAAAGGTTTTTTAGACTTAAATCGACAAATTCCAAAATGAATATGCCATGTTTTTATCATTCCATTGCAAAAGAATGTGTACACTGAGTTTTGTTTAGATTTAATTGTATAAAGGTTTTTTAGAATTAAATTGACAAATTCCAAAATGAATATGCCATATTTTTATCACTCCATTGCAAAAGAAAGTGTACACTGAGTTTTGTTTAGATTTAATTGTATAAAGGTTTTTTAGAATTAAATCGACAAATTCCAAAATGAATATGCCATGTCTTTATCACTCCATTGCAAAAAAAAGTCACAGTGTACACTGAGTTTTGTTTAGATTTAATTGTATAAAGGTTTTTTAGAATTAAATCGACAAATTCCAAAATGAATATGCCATGTTTTTATCATTCCATTGCAAAAGAAAGTGTACACTGAGTTTTGTTTAGATTTAATTGTATAAAGGTTTTTTAGAATTAAATCGACAAATTCCAAAATGAATATGCCATGTTTTTATCATTCCATTGCAAAAGAAAGTGTACACTGAGTTTTGTTTAGATTTAATTGTATAAAGGTTTTTTAGAATGAAATTGACAAATTCTAAAATGAATATGCCATGTTTTTATCATTCCATTGCAAAAGAAAGTGTACACTGAGTTATGTTTAGATTTAATTATATAAAGGTTTTTTGGAATTAAATTGACAAATTGCAAAATGAATATGCCATGTTTTTATCATTCCATTTCAAAAGGAAGTGTACACTGAGTTTTGTTTAGATTTAATTGTATAAAGTTTTTTTTAGAATTAAATTGACAAATTCCAAAATGAATATGCCATGTTTTTATCATTCCATTGCAAAAGAAAGTGTACACTGAGTTTTGTTTAGATTTAATTGTATAAAGGTTTTTCAGAATTAAACTGACAAATTCCAAAATGAATATGCCATGTTTTTATCATTCCATTGCAAAAGAAAGTGTACACTGAGTTTTGTTTAGATTTAATTGTATAAAGGTTTTTTAGAATTAAATCGACAAATTCCAAAATGAATATGCCATGTTTTTATCACTCCATTGCAAAAGAAAGTGTACACTGAGTTTTGTTTAGATTGAATTGTATAAAGGTTTTTTAGAATTAAATCGACAAATTCCAAAATGAATATGCCATGTTTTTATCACTCCATTGCAAAAGAAAGTGTACACTGAGTTTTGTTTAGATTTAATTGTATAAAGGTTTTTTAGAATTAAATCGACAAATTCCAAAATGAATATGCCATGTTTTTATCATTCCATTGCAAAAGAAAGTGTACACTGAGTTTTGTTTAGATTTAATTGTATAAAGGTTTTTTAGAATTAAATTGACAAATTCCAAAATGAATATGCCATGTTTTTATCACTCCATTGCAAAATAAATTGTACACTGAGTTTTGTTTAGATTTAATTGTATAAAGGTTTTTTAGAATTAAATCGACAAATTCCAAAATGAATATGCCATGTCTTTATCACTCCATTGCAAAAAAAAGTCACAGTGTACACTGAGTTTTGTTTAGATTTAATTGTATAAAGGTTTTTTAGAATTAAATCGACAAATTCCAAAATGAATATGCCATGTTTTTATCATTCCATTGCAAAAGAAAGTTTACACTGAGTTTTGTTTAGATTTAATTGTATAAAGGTTTTTTAGAATTAAATCGACAAATTCCAAAATGAATATGCCATGTTTTTATCATTCCATTGCAAAAGAAAGTATACACTGAGTTTTGTTTAGATTTAATTGTATAAAGGTTTTTTAGAATTAAATTGACAAATTCCAAAATGAATATGCCATGTTTTTATCATTCTATTGCAAATGAAAGTGTACACTGAGTTTTGTTCAGATTTAATTGTATAAAGGTTTTTTAGAATTAAATTGACAAATTCCAAAATAAATATGCCATGTTTTTATCATTCCATTGCAAAAGAAAGTGTACACTGAGTTTTGTTTAGATTTAATTGTATAAAGGTTTTTTACAATTAAATTGACAAATTCTAAAATGAATATGCCATGTTTTTATCATTCCATTGCAAAAGAAAGTGTATACTGAGTTTTGTTTAGATTTAATTGTATAAACTCTTTTTTGAATTAAATTGACAAATTCCAAAATGAATATGCCATGTTTTTATCATTCCATTGCAAAAGGAAGTGTACACTGAGTTTTGTTTAGATTTAATTGTATAAAGGTTTTTATAGAATTAAATTGACAAATTCCAAAATGAATATGCCATGTTTTTATCATTCCATTGCAAAAGAAAGTGTACACTGAGTTTTGTTTAGATTTAATTGTATAAAGGTTTTTTAGAATTAAATTGACAAATTCTAAAATGAATATGCCATGCGTTTATCATTCCGTTGCAAAAGAAAGTGTACACTGAGTTTTGTTTAGATTTAATTGTATAAAGGTTTTTTTGAATTAAATTGACAAATTCCAAAATGAATATGCCATGTTTTTATCATTCCATTGCAAAAGAAAGTGTACACTGAGTTTTGTTTAGATTTAATTGTATAAAGGTTTTTTAGAATTAAATTGACAAATTCCAAAATGAATATGCCATGTTTTTATCACTCCATTGCAAAAGAAAGTGTACACTGAGTTTTGTTTAGATTTAATTGTATAAAGGTTTTTTAGAATTAAATCGACAAATTCCAAAATGAATATGCCATGTTTTTATCATTCCATTGCAAAAGAATGTGTACACTGAGTTTTGTTTAGATTTAATTGTATAAAGGTTTTTTAGAATTAAATTGACAAATTCCAAAATGAATATGCCATGTTTTTATCACTCCATTGCAAAAGAAAGTGTACACTGAGTTTTGTTTAGATTTAATTGTATAAAGGTTTTTTAGAATTAAATCGACAAATTCCAAAATGAATATGCCATGTCTTTATCACTCCATTGCAAAAAAAAGTCACAGTGTACACTGAGTTTTGTTTAGATTTAATTGTATAAAGGTTTTTTAGAATTAAATCGACAAATTCCAAAATGAATATGCCATGTTTTTATCATTCCATTGCAAAAGAAAGTGTACACTGAGTTTTGTTTAGATTTAATTGTATAAAGGTTTTTTAGAATTAAATCGACAAATTCCAAAATGAATATGCCATGTTTTTATCATTCCATTGCAAAAGAAAGTGTACACTGAGTTTTGTTTAGATTTAATTGTATAAAGGTTTTTTAGAATGAAATTGACAAATTCTAAAATGAATATGCCATGTTTTTATCATTCCATTGCAAAAGAAAGTGTACACTGAGTTATGTTTAGATTTAATTATATAAAGTTTTTTTGGAATTAAATTGACAAATTCCAAAATGAATATGCCATGTTTTTATCATTCCATTTCAAAAGGAAGTGTACACTGAGTTTTGTTTAGATTTAATTGTATAAAGTTTTTTTTAGAATTAAATTGACAAATTCCAAAATGAATATGCCGTGTTTTTATCACTCCATTGCTAAAGAAAGTGTACACTGAGTTTTGTTTAGATTTAATTGTATAAAGGTTTTTTAGAATTAAATCGACAAATTCCAAAATGAATATGCCATGTCTTTATCACTCCAATGCAAAAGAAAGTGTACACTGAGTTTTGTTTAGATTTAATTGTATAAAGGTTTTTTAGAATTAAATTGACAAATTCTAAAATGAATATGCCATGCGTTTATCATTCCATTGCAAAAGAAAGTGTACACTGAGTTTTGTTTAGATTTAATTGTATAAAGGTTTTTTTAGATTTAAATTGACAAATTCCAAAATGAATATGCCATGTTTTTATCATTCCATTGCAAAAGAAAGTGTACACTGAGTTTTGTTTAGATTTAATTGTATAAAGGTTTTTTAGAATGAAATCGACAAATTCAAAAATGAATATGCCATGTTTTTATCATTCCATTGCAAAATAAAGTGTACACTGAGTTTTGTTTAGATTTAATTGTATAAAGGTTTTTTAGGATTAAATTGACAAATTCCAAAATGAATATGCCATGTTTTTATCATTCCATTGCAAAAGAAAGTATACACTGAGTTTTGTTTAGATTTAATTGTATAAAGGTTTTTTAGAATTAAATTGACAAATTCCAAAATGAATATGCCATGTTTTTATCATTCTATTGCAAAAGAAAGTGTACACTGAGTTTTGTTTAGATTTAATTGTATAAAGGTTTTTTAGAATTAAATTGACAAATTCCAAAATGAATATGCCATGTTTTTATCATTCCATTGCAAAAGAAAGTGTACACTGAGTTTTGTTTAGATTTAATTGTATAAAGGTTTTTTAGAATTAAATTGACAAATTCTAAAATGAATATGCCATGCGTTTATCATTCCATTGCAAAAGAAAGTGTACACTGAGTTTTGTTTAGATTTAATTGTATAAAGTTTTTTTGAATTAAATTGACAAATTCCAAAATGAATATGCCATGTTTTTATCATTCCATTTCAAAAGGAAGTGTACACTGAGTTCTGTTTAGATTTAATTGTATAAACGTGTTTTTAGAATTAAATTGACAAATTCCAAAATGAATATGCCATGTTTTTATCATTCCATTGCAACAGAAAGTGTACACTGAGTTTTGTTTAGATTTAATTGTATAAAGGTTTTTTAGAATTAAATTGACAAATTCCAAAATGAATATGCCATGTTTTTATCATTCCATTGCAAAAGTAAGTGTACACTGAGTTATGTTTAGATTTAATTGTATAAAGGTTTTTTAGAATTAAATTGACAAATTCCAAAATGAATATGCCATGTTTTTATCACTCCATTGCAAAAGAAAGTGTACACTGAGTTTTGTTTAGATTTAATTGTATAAAGGTTTTTTAGAATTAAATCGACAAATTCCAAAATGAATATGCCATGTTTTTATCATTCCATTGCAAAAGAAAGTGTACACTGAGTTTTGTTTAGATTTAATTGTATAAAGGTTTTTTAGAATTAAATTGACAAATTCCAAAATGAATATGCCATGTTTTTATCACTCCATTGCAAAAGAAAGTGTACAATGAGTTTTGTTTAGATTTAATTGTATAAAGGTTTTTTAGAATTAAATCGACAAATTCCAAAATGAATATGCCATGTCTTTATCACTCCATTGCAAAAAAAGTCACAGTGTACACTGAGTTTTGTTTAGATTTAATTGTATAAAGGTTTTTTAGAATTAAATCGACAAATTCAAAAATGAATATGCCATGTTTTTATCATTCCATTGCATAAAAAAGTGTACACTGAGTTTTGTTTAGATTTAATTGTATAAAGGTTTTTTAGAATTAAATCGACAAATTCCAAAATGAATATGCCATGTTTTTATCATTCCATTGCAAAAGAAAGTATACACTGAGTTTTGTTTAGATTTAATTGTATAAAGGTTTTTTAGAATTAAATTGACAAATTCCAAAATGAATATGCCATGTTTTTATCATTCTATTGCAAAAGAAAGTGTACTCTGAGTTTTGTTTAGATTTAATTGTATAAAGGTTTTTTAGAATTAAATTGACAAATTCTAAAATGAATATGCCATGTTTTTATCATTCCATTGCAAAAGAAAGTGTACACTGAGTTTTGTTTAGATTTAATTGTATAAAGGTTTTTTACAATTAAATTGACAAATTCTAAAATGAATATGCCATGCGTTTATCATTCCATTGCAAAAGAAAGTGTATACTGAGTTTTGTTTAGATTTAATTGTATAAACTTTTTTTTGAATTAAATTGACAAATTCCAAAATGAATATGCCATGTTTTTATCATTCCATTGCAAAAGGAAGTGTACACTGAGTTTTGTTTAGATTTAATTGTATAAAGGTTTTTATAGAATTAAATTGACAAATTCCAAAATGAATATGCCATGTTTTTATCATTCCATTGCAAAAGAAAGTGTACACTGAGTTTTGTTTAGATTTAATTGTATAAAGGTTTTTTAGAATTAAATTGACAAATTCTAAAATGAATATGCCATGCGTTTATCATTCCGTTGCAAAAGAAAGTGTACACTGAGTTTTGTTTAGATTTAATTGTATAAAGGTTTTTTTGAATTAAATTGACAAATTCCAAAATGAATATGCCATGTTTTTATCATTCCATTGCAAAAGGAAGTGTACACTGAGTTCTGTTTAGATTTAATTGTATAAAGGTTTTTTTAGAATTAAATTGATAAATTGCAAAATAAATATGCCATGTTTTTATCATTCCATTGCAAAAGAAAGTGTACACTGAGTTTTGTTTAGATTTAATTGTATAAAGGTTTTTATAGAATTAAATTGACAAATTCCAAAATGAATATGCCATGTTTTTATCATTCCATTGCAAAAGAAAGTGTACACTGAGTTTTGTTTAGATTTAATTGTATAAAGGTTTTTTAGAATTAAATTGACAAATTCTAAAATGAATATGCCATGCGTTTATCATTCCGTTGCAAAAGAAAGTGTACACTGAGTTTTGTTTAGATTTAATTGTATAAAGGTTTTTTTGAATTAAATTGACAAATTCCAAAATGAATATGCCATGTTTTTATCATTCCATTGCAAAAGGAAGTGTACACTGAGTTCTGTTTAGATTTAATTGTATAAAGGTTTTTTTAGAATTAAATTGATAAATTGCAAAATAAATATGCCATGTTTTTATCATTCCATTGCAAAAGAAAGTGTACACTGAGTTTTGTTTAGATTTAATTGTATAAAGGTTTTTATAGAATTAAATTGACAAATTCCAAAATGAATATGCCATGTTTTTATCATTCCATTGCAAAAGAAAGTGTACACTGAGTTTTGTTTAGATTTAATTGTATAAAGGTTTTTTAGAATTAAATTGACAAATTCTAAAATGAATATGCCATGCGTTTATCATTCCATTGCAAAAGAAAGTGTACACTGAGTTTTGTTTAGATTTAATTGTATAAAGGTTTTTTTGAATTAAATTGACAAATTCCAAAATGAATATGCCATGTTTTTATCATTCCATTGCAAAAGGAAGTGTACACTGAGTTCTGTTTAGATTTAATTGTATAAAGGTTTTTTTAGAATTAAATTGATAAATTCCAAAATGAATATGCCATGTTTTTATCATTCCATTGCAAAAGAAAGTGTACACTGAGTTTTGTTTAGATTTAATTGTATAAAGGTTTTTTAGAATTAAATCGACAAATTCCAAAATGAATATGCCATGTTTTTATCATTCCATTGCAAAAGAAAGTGTACACTGAGTTATGTTTAGATTTAATTGTATAAAGGTTTTTTAGAATTAAATTGACAAATTCCAAAATGAATATGCCATGTTTTTATCACTCCATTGCAAAAGAAAGTGTACACTGAGTTTTGTTTAGATTTAATTGTATAAAGGTTTTTTAGAATTAAATCGACAAATTCCAAAATGAATATGCCATGTTTTTATCACTCCATTGCAAAAGAAAGTGTACACTGAGTTTTGTTTAGATTTAATTGTATAAAGGTTTTTTAGAATTAAATTGACAAATTCCAAAATGAATATGCCATGTTTTTATCATTCCATTGCAAAAGAAAGTGTACACTGAGTTTTGTTTAGATTTAATTGTATAAAGGCTTTTTAGAATTAAATCGACAAATTCCAAAATGAATATGCCATGTTTTTATCATTCCATTGCAAAAGAAAGTGTACACTGAGTTTTGTTTAGATTTAATTGTATAAAGGTTTTTTAGAATTAAATTGACAAATTCCAAAATGAATATGCCATGTTTTTATCATTCCATTGCAAAAGAAAGTGTACACTGAGTTTTGTTTAGATTTAATTGTATAAAGGCTTTTTAGAATTAAATCGACAAATTCCAAAATGAATATGCCATGTTTTTATCATTCCATTGCAAAAGAAAGTGTACACTGAGTTTTGTTTAGATTTAATTGTATAAAGGTTTTTTAGAATTAAATTGACAAATTCCAAAATGAATATGCCATGTTTTTATCATTACATTGCAAAAGAAAGTGTACACTGAGTTTTGTTTAGATTTAATTGTATAAAGGTTTTTGAGAATTAAATTGACAAATTCTAAAATGAATATGCCATGTTTTTATCATTCCATTGCAAAAGAAAGTGTACACTGAGTTATGTTTAGATTTAATTATATAAAGGTTTTTTGGAATTAAATTGACAAATTCCAAAATGAATATGCCATGTTTTTATCATTACATTGCAAAAGAAAGTGTACACTGAGTTTTGTTTAGATTTAATTGTATAAAGGTTTTTGAGAATTAAATTGACAAATTCTAAAATGAATATGCCATGTGTACACTGAGTTATGTTTAGATTTAATTATATAAAGGTTTTTTGGAATTAAATTGACAAATTCCAAAATGAATATGCCATGTTTTTATCATTCCATTTCAAAAGGAAGTGTACACTGAGTTTTGTTTAGATTTAATTGTATAAAGTTTTTTTTAGAATTAAATTGACAAATTCTAAAATGAATATGCCATGTTTTTATCATTCCATTGCAAAAGAAAGTGTACACTGAGTTTTGTTTAGATTTAATTGTATAAAGGTTTTTTAGAATTAAATCGACAAATTCCAAAATGAATATGCCATGTTTTTATCATTCCATTGCAAAAGAAATTGTACACTGAGTTTTGTTTAGATTTAATTGTATAAAGGTTTTTTAGAATTAAATCGACAAATTCCAAAATGAATATGCCATGTTTTTATCATTCCATTGCAAAAGAAAGTGTACACTGAGTTTTGTTTAGATTTAATTGTATAAAGGTTTTTTACAATTAAATTTACAAATTCCAAAATGAATATGCCATGTTTTTTTATCATTCCATTGCAAATATCATGTTGTCATTTGTTTTTCAATAGGTTGAATTATTAAAGGACTGTCACTTGATAAAGAGGATATGGTGTAAAGTAACCTATTATAAACTGTAGCACTGTATAAATGTTTTTTTCCCTATCTATTAATTTATTCCAACATTTTCGTATCCCCTCGAGGATCCAGTGCTTTTTGAAAGGTATTTAAATTTGTAGATGTATGTATTTTCTCACCCTTATATATATATATATATATATATATATATATGAATTCTAAAAAATGCCTGCTATCAAGTCAAAAAGCAAGAACTCAAAAATTCAATGACTTGTCAGAAGACAGAGAAATTGTCAGAAGTCAGAGCAAGAAGAGAATAAACCATTAACGGCAAGACAAGAAAGGCAAAACAGTAAACGTAACCACCCCTTTCAGGATTGATGTATTACATCGTCCCGCCTTAATTCCATCAAACGATGGAAAATCGTATATTAGCAGGATTGTAAAATGGGGTCAATAAAACACGTTTAAATACATATTTTACTGTACAAATGTGACAACTTGTTTAACATTGCCTATTACATGTATTACATATACATTTACAACATGTAAACTTTTAAAGCCGAAAATAAGGTATTATTTAATACCCCAGGCAAACGTTTTCGTTTCTTGGAGAAGGGGTTGGATGGGGTATGAAAGTTAATACTCGGAACACGGAATGAACATACACGTTGACCAGTGACATCACCATTTATATGCAACCAGATATTCACTGGTCATGTTGACAATCTAAACTTTGCACTGACCAACACATGGTTGGTTGGCACAATTAAACAACAATACACTGTTTTATAAACAGTCATTATTCGTACAAATATGGTTTTGGTCAACCCTAACTGACATTAAGTGTTTTAGAGGATAACTTTCCCAAGGTACATAGTAACGTGAAAGTCACTTAAAAAACCATTGTTATAACTAGAAACGATATATCCGTCATTTTACATATGGGAAATAATCATTATCAAGTAATATATTAAAAGCACGGTAATGTTTATTGACAATTTCATGTACTCAACGGATAAAAAATGTCATTTAAGAGCCTGTTTGATAATCATGTTAATGGAAACTAATAGATAATACATGTTTGATCACCGGCTTCGGTCATGTGTCATTTTACTTCGTTTTACATGACACATCAACGAAAGTGCGATATGGTATCAAGACAAAGATGTCTAATTTAGATAATTTTATAATGTTTATTAAACCTCGATTAGAATCAGTTTACTTCTATTGGGAATGGAAATATATATTTATTAAAGTAACGCCAAGCATGATATAATCGGTTCTACTCAGGCGTTATATAGTATCGATATTGAATGTTTAGGTGCATATGAGGGTTTTGGACTGCTGTAATTATATAAAGCTATTCAAAAGCTAGGTGAGTAACATATATAAGCTATGTGAGTAACATATATAAGCTAGCTGAGTAACATATATAAGCTAGGTGAGTAACATATATAAGCTAGGTGAGTAACATATATAAGCTTGGTGAGTAACATATATAAGCTAGGTGAGTAATATATATAAGCTAGGTGAGTAACATATATAAGCTAGGTGAGTAACATATATAAGCTAGGTGAGTAACATATGTAAGCTAGGTGAATAACATATATAACATATATAAGCTAGGTGAATGACATATATAAGCTAGGTGAGTAACATATATAAGCTAGGTGAGTAACATATATAAGCTAGGTGAGTAACATATATAAACTAGGTAAATAACATATATAAGCTAGGTGAGTAACATATATAAGCTAGGTGAATAACATATATAAGCTAGGTGAGTAACATATATAAGCTAGGTGAATAAAATATATAAGCTAGGTGAATAAAATATATAAAAATTACGTTTTTTCCTTGTAACACGTGTAATAATTTAAACCCATATGTAGTCGAAGATGAAATTACTAATATGATATGGAGATGGTACCATATTAAATCCTATTTATATATATGTTATATATATATATATGTATATATACATGTACTCGGTATACGTTCTAGGATTACCGAGTTGATACATCAATGGAAGTTTGATGTATCGATTCAGATTCGACAAAATTAATATAATTTCCGCGGTTCATATTAAGAAATACGAAGCAGAATTTACAGTAACGTCATATTAGAAGGCTGTTTGGTTCCCGCGAACAATATTCCACTCCACTTTCGTTAAAAATAGACGAGTTAATAGGGACATTAGTATATTGTTACTTTAAACCAGATTTGCTTCGTTTTCCACGAACATCATTTTAATTATAAATGTTATGTTATGTTTTGTATACAGCTGTTTCTACACGAATATTAACTTTGTTCCCACAATTGATGAAGATAGATTTTTAATTGCAATCCCAATATAAAACTAGCAAACTCAGTACCATTATCAGAGAAGAATTGCTCATTAGCATTGGAACTTCCTCGCATAGGAAATTAAAATGTAAATGTGCAATACTTGACTTATCATGATAGATGCAATGCCTAGTTGGGATGTGTAGAAACACGGTTGACCACTTATGTGTTCAGCCAAACTTATTCCACAACATACACGTGCACGTCGTTGTAATTAGTTTCTTTTTCTTATAAATCAATGACAAACAACAAAAACCGAAAGCCTACATTTTTTTCTAAATTAATGTCAGTAATATCTACCGTTTGTTCAATGGAAACAGCTTTCATGTACAAAACATAAAATGTTCGAAGGTCAGGAGTACAAAGTACATATCTATGTTACGTGTAATTGTTTATTAGACCACAATAGCCTAAATACACACTAGGCATCGTGTAATACCCGAGGATATACACAGCATTTTTTAGTTATTGTGGTATAAATACAATAGAGCATGAGTCTTGCTGACGCTCGTGCATTATCTCCCCGTACACGTGCAAACTCATGATCTATCCTATACTTAACTATACGCCATATAACATGATGTATTTCTGAAATTGTTGAGACTCAGCTTTTAAAATAACTATTTTAGTTTTGGCGTGGATATCTTTATTTACACGGTCCCGTTTTTTTGGGATGATAATAAATAGGATAAGAGTGAGGTTTGGTGCACCCTAGAACCTGATTCAAACCTCCACAACGGCCTTTTCTGCCACCGACCGTTCCAAGGCGGTAGCCCTATTGTCAACCTTTTTATGTTTGTGATGCCATATCTTGCCTTTTATTCGTCTTTGTAGTTGTTATTTGTTTCCGCGTGTAATTGTTCCTGTTCGACTTTTATGTCTACAATTAACCACTTTTAAATACTTATAATCTTCTCACTTTAAATGTACCTACTAACATTGAATCAAAACATTAAATCAAGGTCTCCCGTCTATTAACGGGCCTCACTATATCCATATGGTTAGTGTTATTATACAAGTCCATTCCAATAATGCTCTTAGTATAACGACTTCGTTCTGGGGAGTTCGCTCATCCAACACCACTATAGTTCCAGTGATTGTTTTATTCTGTCGTGAGTAACATGCATTAACAATTCAAGTGCTGTGTATACATTTGTATGTCACAGAACATATGTGCATGCTTACACGTTGCATGGTGCGTTCCGATGAAAACACTCGGTTGGATAATATATCGCGAAATTAAATAACGTTTGCGATCAACTATAGGTATATGTTTTACTATAAAAGTATACATACCGCGACTTTTGCTGCTTTATTAAAGGCTTCTAATTGACCCAGTGACGTTTTTTTCGGGACACAAAAAAATGAATCAATCGGAAATTGGTGAAAATTGTAACACATTCGGAACAAAAGTCATAAATCACATCACAACAGATGTATATGTCACTACACGAGCTAGTTTGAAATACCGGGAACCGTGGTACAAATTTGGGATTTCTCAAATGTATCTTGCGTTGACAGTGATTGGCTTAGTGGGCAACTGTTTAATAATCATTGTATTTGGACGATCACAGAAGAGGGCGTACACTTCAACAAGGACATATCTAACGTCACTTGCTGTATCGGACACGTGCATACTGATATGCCATGGTCTATTGATATGGTTGTATTATATGTGCATCGTGATTGACAATATTATCCCGTGCAAGTTCATGCTTTTCATGCACATTTCAAGCACGCAGACGTCGTCATGGATTCTCGTTGCTGTGACTGTTGAGCGTGCCATATGCGTGGCATTTCCTCACCGGGTCAAATTTGTTTGTACACCAGTATCATCAAGGTTCGTGGTCGGTATTATGTGGACACTCCTATATGGTCAAAACCTACCGATAATCTTGGCAAGCAGCGTTATTGGAGGAAACTGTGTCTTTACTTCGGAAAATTACAGATGGTATCTTGACATTGTTTTACCCTGGGTTGATATAATTATAGTATTTGTTGTTCCGTTTGTTGCTATATGCACATGCAATACCATAATCATATACCATTTAATAAAACGAAGAAACGTACTGTCTAATTTGACAACAGCTGTCATTCTTCCCAATTCATCTATGACAATAACTCTAATACTGGTTAATATTGTTTTTGTGATAACGATGTTGCCCGGTTGCATTGTCAGGATATTAGTTCGGTATAACGTTTACATGTATAATGAACATTTCATGGACCGTGAAAACGAAGTACTATGGAATAATATGTTTTATTTGCTTCATATACTGAATGCTGTTGCTAATTTCTTTCTTTATAGTTTAAGTGGAACAAACTTCAGAAAGGAATTGAAAGTGTTGTTTTCTGCTTGCTTGTGTAATACATATTATCACGGTGAATCGCGAATAAGATGAGGAATATTAATTAGTACACAAACAACTTCAGACATTTAAGGAAAATTTCAGTTATACCATTACATCAGTCCTAATTATACTAATAATAGAATATTTAAGTTATACCATTACATCAGTACTAATAATACTAGGAATAGAACATTTGAGTTATACCAATAATACTAGTGTATTACAATATTTAAGTTACAACATTACATCAGTCCTAATAATACTAATAATAGAATATTTAAGTTATACCATTACATCAGTACTAATAATACTAGGAATAAAACATTTGAGTTATACCAATAATACTAGTGTAATACAATATTTAAGTTATAACATTACATCAGTCCTAATAATACTAATAATAGAACATTTAAGTTATACCATTACATCAGTACTAATTATACTAGCAATAGAACATTTAAGTTATACCATTACATCAGTACTTATAATACTAGTAATAGGACATTTAAGTTATACCATTACATCAGTCCTAATAATACTAGCAACAGAACATTTAAGTTATACCATTAAATCAGTACTAATAATACTAGTAATAGAATATTTAAGTTATACCAATAATACTAGTAATAGAACATTTAAGTTATACCATTACATCAGTACTAACAATACTAGGAATAGATCATTTAAGTTATACCAGTAATACTAGTAACAAAACATTTAAGTTATACAATTACAGCAGTCCTAATAATACTAGCAATAGAACATTTAAGTTATACAATTACATCAGTTCTAATAATACTAATAATAGAACATTTAAGTTGTACCATTATATCAGTACTAACAATACTAGGAATAGAACATTTAAGTTATACAATTACATCAGTTCTAATAATACTAATAATAGAACATTTAAGTTATACCATTACATCAGTACAAATAATACTAGCAATAGAACATTTAAGTTATACCATTATATCAGTATTAATAATACTAGCAATAGAACATTTAAGTTATACCATTACATCAGTACTAATAAAACTAGTAATAGAACATTTAAGTTATACCATTACATCAGTACTAATAAAACTAATAATAT
The DNA here is from genome assembly GCA_037043455.1 of Cyrtodaria siliqua. Classification (NCBI taxonomy): domain Eukaryota; kingdom Metazoa; phylum Mollusca; class Bivalvia; order Adapedonta; family Hiatellidae; genus Cyrtodaria; species Cyrtodaria siliqua. The sequence continues at coordinate 39,288 of JAWPHD010013573.1, read as the reverse complement.
AACATTTAAGTTATACCATTACATCAGTACTAATAATACTAGTAAGAGAACATTTAAGTTATACCATTACATAAGTACTAATAGTACTAGTAATAGAAAATTTAAGTTATACCATTACATCAGTACTAATAATACTAGTAATATAATATATTAGTTATACCATTACTTCAGTCCTAATAATACTAGTAATAGAACAACTAAGTTATACCATAACATCAGTACTAATAAAGTAATGTAACATTTAAATTATACCATTACATCAGTACTAATAATACTAGTAATAGAACATTTAAGTTATACCATTACATCAGTACTAATAAAACTAGTAATAGAACATTTAAGTTATACCATTATATCAGTAGTAATAATACTAGTAATAGAACATTTAAGTAATACCATTACATCAGTACTAATAATATTAGTAATAGAACATTTAAGTTATACCATTACACCAGTACTAATAATACTAGTAATAGAATATTTAAGTTATACCAATAATACTAGTAATAGAACATTTAAGTTATACCATTACATCAGTACTAACAATACTAGGAATAGAACATTTAAGTTATACCAGTAATACTAGTAATAGAACATTTAAGTTATACAATTACAGCAGTCCTAATAATACTATCAATAGAACATTTAAGTTATACCATTGCATCAGTCCTAATAATACTAGCAATAGAACATTTAAGTTATACCATAACATCAGTACTAATAATACTAGGAATAGAAAATTTAAGTTATACCAATAATACTAATAATAGAATTTTTAAGTTATACCATTACATCAGTCCTAATAATACTAGTAATAGAACATTTAAGTTATACCATTACATCAGTACTAATAATACTAGTAATAGAACATTTAAGTAATACCATTACATCAGTACTAATAATACTAGTAATAAAACATTTAAATTGTACCATTACATCAGTACTAATAATACTAGTAATAGAACATTTAAGTTATACCATTACATCAGTACTAATAATACTAGTAATATAATATTACTAGTATATATGTTTACTACTATATGTTATACTATTACATCAGTACTAATAATACTAGTAATATAACATTTAAGTTATACCATTACATCAGTACTAATATACATGATTATGAAAGTGACCCATTTCAAGACTTACATTCGTGACTGTGTATTATTGATTTTAATAAACTCGTTGGATAAACAGATAGGATACTCGGCAAAAGCCTCGTATCCAATCATTTTATCAAACTCGTTTATTCAAATCAATAATACACAGTCACTCATATAAGATCCTCTATATCTCATTTTGGAATAATTATATGTAATGTTATTTTTTTAATATGTTTTCTCTTTATATGTTTTCAATATATATCAGTCGGTTGCTGTTAACTATAATTAACATCTGTATATTGCATATGTACCATGTTATGTTATGTGTTCAGTATACTAACATGAATATTATAGAACAGAACAGAACAGAACATCACTTTATTAAACTCAAATCAAGAGGTGACACAAGACTATACAGTACCGTTATTATAAGTTATTATAATAATACACATGACATGGTGGTAGTTTTACATTGTTACAATACGTAATAGAAAAAAAACATGTAATTAAATAACATTTCTTTAAAATATAAATAAATGATTAATTCATAACATATTGTTTGATCTCAAGAGTTAATCCCAAAGCTTGCCCTGTGAAACGTCTTGTGAGTCTGCCACTTTACTCTCCTGTTGGTTTTCGTTACTTTCAATGGATCTCATTTTCAGTATTTATTGATTTGGGAAAAAGCCTTGAATTGGAAAGCCCACGAAGAACCCATGATGTAGACCTCGTTATCAAAAAGAGAAAACAACATGTCTGATATTGAATTAAAAAGTTTGGTCTAGGCACTAAGACACTAAATATGTATGGCCTGTAGCATACAGTACAACATAATGTTACATGATGTCTTCATATATTGCTTATAATTCAATGAAACAGTTTAGATAACAAAAAAACAAAACTCTTGCAATAATTAAGACTCTTCTGCGAAAAGGACTTTCACAAACTGACTTCTATGGTGATGTGATTTACAAACTTCGTCATAATAACTTTCATACAATCTTTATTCAACTTGTTAAAAGGTTTAGCAAGAAAGGTTATGATCTTTTCATGTTTGCAACGCATTGCATGTTTAGTGGTTGACCCATTTATAGTTCGACACTGTGTGTTCCTCTTTGATTGTGCGATGTGGACGCAATGTTGAAGTCTACCTAAATACTCAAAGGACGGTAGCGTTTGATGATTGTCTTAAATATTGTCTTATCGTAACTTTAACGGTTTGCTCTCTTGTTGCACTGGCTTCTGCCATGTCAATGAGTGTTTGCTTTGTGGCTTTCTAGGCTGTTGTTTCTTATATTCATCTATGTGTTATATTTATATTGCTTGTTAATGCTGCCTTATTTGTTAGAGAATATAACCTGACAGGGATATCTTTATTTACATTGTCCCGTGTTTTTGGGATGTCATTAAGTTAAGAGGGAGATTTGGTGCACGCTAGAACCTGATTTAAACCCCAGCGGCCTTTTTTGCGAGGGCGGAAGCCCTATTGGCAAGACTTTTATGTTTGTGATGTCATATCTTTCCTTTTAATCATCATTGTAATTAGTGGTTGTTTCTGTGCATGGTTTTGGTTGACTGTGTTCCTTGTATGCTACATTTTCTGGTCGACTTTTATATCTACTTTTAAACGTGATATATATAATAAGCATCCCCAATAAATGAATTAATAACAGTCGTTATAATAAAGAAGCACTTTATTAACGTGTATCCTAGTGATAATGAGTCCATCAATTGTTATAAAAATCTAAAACAGATTATGTGTGTTGGAACGTGTTGTCGATTGGAATGAGCCACCGGTAATATAATGTTAGTGGTTTTGCATATAAATACAATATAATTCATTTTCTACTATCAATGGATACTATTGGTAAATGTAATAACACACTTTTAAGGTAAATACATTTTACAAATGGAATACATTAGCAACTTACAAATACATTTCTAAATTATACAATGACAAATCATATGTTTGTAAATGAACAGAGAATAATCAGTATTAAGACTACACATACACTTCTCAAAACTGCTAACTACACCGCTACGTTTTGGGTTATATATATCGATGGGTTGAATGTTTTTCAATAAAATAAAAAGGAAATACCAATTCAATCATTTTTACATCATTTCATTTTATTTTTTTCATGGGCAATGCTAGAACTAAACCACAATAAGCAATTACAAACGACCCATGTAAACACTAAAGTCACACTTTTCATTTCTTGTTCATAGTGAATTGGTATTTCCTTTTTATTTTATTGAAAAACATTCAACCCATCGATATATATAACCCAAAACGTGAGCGGTGTAGTTAGCAGTTTTGAGAAGTGTAATGCCGAGTCAATGAGGAATTCTTCTAGGAGCTCAAATGGTAGAGGGACTATAATCCTTAATCCTTAGAACTACACACACACAATAATCAGTAGACGCAACGGAAATGTACGAAACGGAAATGTGCACTCAAGACCCCTTGCAGGTGAAACGAAACCATTTTCACCATAAAAGTTATTTTCAGATACATGTAGTAGCAAAGCGCTGATAACATCTATGTACATACAATCCCATTGAGTTTTTCTCCATTCCTTGTTACACCTTTTCCAGATGAGGAAAACGTTCTCATTTTCACCACATGACCAGCAAGTAAATTTATATATGTACATACATAATGTACATCTCCTTGAATTATACTACACAATTATCAATGAATTTCAATTCCATTAGCAAACTGCGCCTACCTGTTTTACATAACAATCCATTCGTCAATAGGATGTAAAATATATGATCTCCGTAATGACCTGGGGCCCGTTTTATGAAACATCTTACGATAATTTTGACCGTAAATCAAATTATTAAATGTATTGCTTTATGTTACGTTAAACAGATAAAAGGATTTTCTGTAAACTATCTAATACATATGTTGTTTATGCAATATTTCCACCATTCATTGCTGGCTTCAAATACTTTTCAGGAAAATGGCTGAAGGTATTTTATTTTGACTTACGATCAAAATCATCGTAGGTTGTTTCATAAAACTTGGCCCAGGACCTTATAACATCTCTTTAAAGGGTTAAATCGTTAATGGAGGTACATCAGGTCAGGCTTTTTCTAGAACAATCTAACATTTAAAAAAGTTCCAGATGCAGTTAAAAACGTCATATCAGTCAAAATATAACGATAACATCGTGTTGTTTAGGCATAAAAGTAGATAAAACCTAACAGAAAATGTAGCATACAAGGACTACACTTAACCAAAACACGCACAGAAACAAGCACACAATACACAGATGAATAAAAGACAAGATATGACATCACAAAAATAAAAGGGTTGACAATAGGTCTACGGTCTCGGAACGGTCAGTGGCAAAAGGTTGCTGTGGGTTGGGGTGCGGGCGGTGGCGGTCAGCGACGTAAATAGCCATGTCCATTAAACGAGTATTAACACTATTTTAACAGGTAAACGTATATAAATATATAAGTATATAAATACATTCATGTTTCACAGTCATGTTGATCGTTTACAATATCCAGTTTGATATGATATCTAGTGGGTACCGGTAAAATGGTAATACTCAATATCAATACTAGTTTGATAATGGAATAAAAACAAGATTCAACTGCGAATATAAACATTAATCAGTATAATGATACTTCACATGACAAATAACTCCCACAAAAGATACCAGTTTTAATATTTGAAGGATTTGCATCTACTAAATGAGTTCATCTTGGAACATCGATTCTTGAATCATTAATACATGTTATACCTCATCATTAGCATAATATACAGTTTCGGAAGTAACATTTTAAAAACAACACTTTGGTAGAATAGTTTTGCATATCTGTTTCAGTGGATGACTTTAGATACAGTGTACGCGCAGAGCATGACGTGGTCCGAATATTAACTGTCATACCCCATCCGACCCCTTCTCAAAGATGCGAAAACAGGGTTGGCTGGGATATGAAATAAAACCGTTATTTCGACTGGAAAAGTTTGCATTTGTAAAATTTAAACTTTTGACAGGTAATTTTAAACACATTTTTCAGTAAAAACATGTTTTTAAATGTGCTTTTTTGTCGAAATATCCGTCACAAAATCCTGCTAATATAAGATTTCCCATCGCTTAATGGAATTAAGGCGGAACCACGTAATTGATAGAACTTTCAGAAAAGAATTGTCTTAGTAAACGACAATTTGATAACTTTCCATAATAAGAATACACATGAATAAGTTTACCTATATTTTAAACGGGAACGCATAATGTAATGTCGTATATATAGGTATATATTGGTAAATTGACAACATCACAGAGAAACTTCCACGTTGTACCATCATGTATGGGTTGTGTTTGATAAATAGCACCTTACACATTCTTTCTCATCTATTATTTATTAAACTCTTTAGCAAGCATTATTTGATGCTCGGCACGCCGTGGCATCGTATCTTATTTCCGACTCCTTTAATACATTAAATAATGAATCTGCACACATGAAAGATCCGCTATTATATCCGCCAAGAAATAAATATTTAATCAATATTCTCCTATTACCGCTAAAATTAACAAAATATGTTTTGCTGTACATGCTATATAGAATGAAATATATGGACATTTTTATAATCATGCCCTGTATCAGCCTTAGCCCAAATATCAGCTATCGGGCAGATATTGGCACCTCAAGGCACTACAGGATTTGATATGAAATTCCCGTATATTAATCTCTATATAGTATATAAATATGTATAGATATCTTTAAATATAAGCATGTTTATTTGGTTATAAACGGCTGGCTAAAGTATCCCAATGAGCTGCGACAGTAGTATGGCAAAACAAAAATTACCCGTGTTTACTGTAACCTGACCGACTACCTTAAAACCCTCCTCTTTTTTCAATGAGAATAAAAAACATATACATAAGTCCTACAATTGTTCATCTTATCAACACTTTCAAATGCAATCAATCGCCAAGAAATACGAGTACATATTTTCTGTACAATGCGGGTTCTGCTACTCCAATAAATCGGTATCTAATTGTTCTCAAGCTTAAAATCATATTTACTAATTTACTATACTTTTTCCAACAAAGGAACAGTAAACACATGCATTAGTTTAAATATGCCTATTTGCTTAGAGCATGCAACATGTACCACAGGAAACACACATTATTTTATTTTTTGCCCTAATTTTTTGCCCTAACTTGAAATTTGGTTCAAATCCTCAAAACGGAGTAATGACTAAATGAATTATTGTTTAACAGCGAAACTACACGTTATATTAAAGAAAATAAACCACAGGAAATCGAAGATCAATCAATAAAATTAATAAATAAAAATTACACTATCCACTCCATTTAACTTCGAATCCTTGTGGTCAGTTATATATCAACTAATGAGTAATGACATCATGCAATGTTCATCAATACAATATGAGACACTCGACTGTATTTCTATATAACCTGACTTTAATAAATCATATAATTATGATAAGCGACTCGTACATCCTACCTACTCCAAAACATGAAAAAAGTATGAAACGTGTTAAAAAATCTTAAAGTCAGTGTCACACGGCAATCTTCAAGTTTTTATCAGCCATTAAAAAATAGCGTCTCAGTGTATTAGTCTTTAAACCTGTTTGCATAAAATTAAATAATTCTTTGAGTTTTCATTGTTTCTTCTTAGTCTACCGTTTGTTTAAATATATAGTATGTGTGTAATGTAATGTACGTAATGTAACAGTAAATAATTGTTAAACAAAAGAAAGAAAAAAAGAAAGAAGAAAACTTCTTTATACTATTCGATGATCGAACAAATGCAAGTTATGTACAAAAACTACATATCAGAGGGCCAATAAATCTTCAAATTGCACAAACACACCGCGGTATTTGTCTTACTTTCAATTTCCGAATGTTTCTTCGTTGTGTTCCTTAAGCAAGACAATTTCCATCGCATATGTCCGTCATACAAAGACATACACCAGGCAATAATGCGGATCATAGTCCTCCAATCACGTTAAAGAACAACAGAAATATATTCGATAGTAAGAGCAGACTACGTAAGGTCCCGAATTTCCCTCTCTGGGGTGGCTCGAAATATTAATATTCGATAGTAAGAGTAGCTTAGGTACGGTCCCCAATGTCCATCTCTGGGGTGGCTCGACATATTAATATTGGATAGTAAGAGTAGCCTATGTACGGTCCCGAATTTTCCTCTCTGAGGTGGCTCGAAATATTAATATTCGATAGTAAGAGTAGCATATTACAGTCCCGAATTTCTCTCTCAGGGGTGGCTCGAAGTATTAATATTCGATAGTAAGAATAACTTAGGTATGGTCCCGAATTTCTCTCTCTGGGATGGCTCGAAATATTAATATTCGATAGTAAGAGTAGCATATTACAGTCCCGAATTTCCCTCTCAGGGGTGGCTCGAAATATTAATATTCGATAGTAAGAATAACTTAGGTATGGTCTCGAATTTCCCTCTCAGGGGTGGCTCGAAATATTAATATTCGATAGTAAGAGTAGCCTGGGTACATTTGTTTAATTCCCCTCTCTGGGGTGGCTCGAAATGTTGATTTATATATTATGTCAAATAACAATTAATTCGATGACAATGTGCACTGAGCTGGTGCCAGGTTATTAGCCTAAGTTATATCACAGAGGTCAAATATACTAAAATCTATTGCTTTAGCTTAGCCAGGGCTAGGCTTAGTCTCAGAGCTGGAACTTGGAGATGTGACTTGACAGAAGGTGGCAATATCTTCAAGGATCCCTGAAAGAAAAATATATTATTATTTATATAGATCTGTTAATCCTACAGGCTACAGTACAGCTATAGATACTTAATTTATTACTTTCCTCTATATGTTTGGTCGGGACAGTGGAGCGGAATGTGGGGTGCAAGGGCATAACCAGGTTTTATTTTTAAAATTACATGCACAAAAGTAAATAATTGAAAGCACCGATCCTAGGTGTAGGGTCTGGGGCATGCCCCACCTCCGCCACCCTCCAGAAAATATTGACATGAATGGTTTAATATGGAGCAATCTAGCACTTTCTAGAACAATATGACCGGCAAGAAAATTATTTGCACATGCGTATTGTGCTTATAAGCTCTCGGGTGTGGATTGAGGTTGGGAGGGGTATGGGAGGAGGCCACAGTGCATTTCTGCTCTGCTGGCATAGAAATAATATGTAAATACTATTTGACATTTTAGCAAACGGAGACGCTCTATTACTTACGATGTGCAGGGGAAAACATGTAAGGCTCAGTACAGCGACTCTTATTGAGGCAAACGTGACATGAGTCATGACCTTGATCAATCTGGCTCAACTGTAGACTAGCTGTTCTACAAGTATGTTGTGCAACATACAACCATAACAATAGTTAACACATGAATAGGTCTGTCAGTTTGCTCCTTATGTCCTGGAACTGTTAATTATTCACTTGCAATTAACCAAGTTCATTGAACACAACGACATCCAAGTTGCGGTTTATTGATTTTAAGGGTCTAGGTACCGTAAATGTGTTAAAAGAAAGGCAGAAAAATGTTTAAATGTAGGACTTTAAAATAATTTAATATAGATATAAAAGTCGAACAGGAAAAGCAGCATTCAAGGACGACATTCAACCACAAACACACGCAGAAACAAAGAACACATTTAAATATGAATAACAGGTCAAATAATACATCACAAACACAAAAGGGTTCACAATAGGGCTACCGCCTTGGAACGGTCAGTGGCAAAAATGGACGCTGGGGATTTAAACCAGGTTCTAAGGTGCACCAAACCTCACACGTACCCTACCGTCATCCCAATAAAACGGGACAGTGTAAATTAAGTAATCCCCGCCATGAACTATTCTCTAACAAACAAGACAGCATTTATAGGCAATATAAGTAAAAGACAAAGATGCTCATGTATATATAGAAAGGCACAATGAAGGTACTCAATGACTTGGCAGAAGTCAGAGCAACAAGATAATAAACCACTGAGGGTACGACAAGACAAGACTGCAGATAAACATCAAACGTCACCGTTCTTTTGGGCTGTAGGTAGACGTCATCATAGGGTCCACAGCCTGTCCGGTCATCGCACAATTAAAGAGCAAAGCATAGTGGCGAACTGTAAATGGGTACACCACCAAGCGTGCAATGCGTTGCAAAATGATAGGGTCATAACCTCTTTTGATAAACCTTTTAACAACTATAACAAAGATAGTATGAAAGTGATCATTGCCAAGGATCTTACGAAGGTTGTAAATCACGTCACCATAAAAATCAGGTTGTGATAGTCCTTGTCGCAGAAGAATTCTTAAATTACTTCTTTATTTGGATAGAAGATCAGGGTTACGATATTAAAATGTTGCAAAGGTTTTACGAACTTTATGGTAACGGTAACCCTGATGGAGTAGCTTTTTATTTTAACCGAAATGTTTACTTTTATTGAACCTTACAGGCGGACGACGTCGACATCAACAACACTTTTTTGATGGTATGACTCAACGTCACAGTTAGTGATTTCTGTGTTCGGAAGTATTGATTATAGAATTTAGCGATGATGGCGTTTTTCTGAGAAATCCAAATCTTTCACCCATATTCATAGTAGAAACTTAAAATAATTGCACTTGCGATATCAACCATTTTTAGGTTGATGTCACTGTTTACGTTTATGGTCGAAACCTTAAAAAATCGTCTTCCCGAGAACCGCTGGACAGATTTCGACGACAGTTTTTCTTTTAAAATGATCGCCAATGCATAGAATAACAAGTTGTTCAAATGAAGTCCCGTGTCACGGGATTCCCAATTTAGTATATTGATATTTAACATGTTTTTCATAGACTTATATAGGAAAACACTTTAAAAAATCTTCTTCTCTAAAACCACAAAGCATAGAGCTCTCATGTATTACTTGTAGCCTCAGCTTATGGTCCTCTACTACGTTTGTCCAAATGGTGACCCTGGGGTCAAATTTGGCCCCGCCCCAGGGGTCACACTTTTACATAGACTTATAAAAGGGAAAAAATCAAAAATGTTCTTCTCTGACACTACAAGAGCCAGAGGTTTAATATTTTGTATTTACTACAAGCTTACGGTCCTTTACCAAGTTTGTTCAAATGGTGATCCTGGGGTCACATTTGGCAACGTCCCAGGGTCACATGTTTTACATAGACTTGTATAGGGAAAAACTTAACACATCTTCTTCTCCGAAACTGCAAGAGCCAGAGGTTTAATATTTCGCATTTGCTATGAGCTTACGATCTTCTACCAAGATTGTTCAAATAGTGATCCTGGGGTCACATTTGGCCCCGCCCAAGGGGTCACATGTTTTATATAGACTTCTATAGGGAAATATTTAAATAATCTACTTCTCTTAAACTACAAGAGCCAGATGTTTAATATTTTGAATTGACTATGAGCTTATGATCCTCTACCAGTTTGTTCAAATAGTGACCCTGGGATCACATTGGGCCACGCCCCAGGTGTCACATGTTTTACATAGACTTGTATAGGGAAACGCTAAAAAATCTTCTCTGAAACTGCAAGAGCCAGAGGTTTAATATGTTGTATTTGCTATGAGCATGATGAGCTTATGATCTTCTATTAAGTTTGTTTAAATAGTGATCCTGGGGTCACATTTGGCAACGCCCCAGGGTTCACATGTTTTATATAGACTTCTATAGGGAAATACTTAAATAAACTACTTCTCTGAAACTACAAGAGCCAGAGGTTTACTTTTTTGCATTTACTTTAAGCTTATGGTCCTCTTAAAAGCCTGTTCCAATGGTAATCCTGGGGTCACATTAAAATGTTGGCCCCGCCCCAGAGGTCACGTTTTACAAAGACTTACATAAGAATTTGTTTTACAAAATCTCCTTCTTAGAAACAGCTTGGTCAATTTTGACAAAACTTTACAAAGATGAATTTTTTCAAATGTGTTACAATTAGGTAAGCACGACATCCAAGATAGCCGCCATAGAAAAATCTTTAAATTACTTCTTGTACACTGAGAGGCTAAGGCCGTGGGTTCAAATCCCACTTTTTTTTTTATTTATTCTTAAATTTTATTATCGTTTCCTTTTTGGATGCCTTTTTTTTAAAAATTTCTAAAGTGTATAAAGAGTTTGCATGTTTTACATAGACTTATATGGGGAAAACATAAAATATCTTTTTCTCTTAAATTACAAGAGCCAGAGGTTTAATGTTTAGCGTTTGTTGTAAGCTTATTGTCCTCTACCAAGTTTATTCAAGGGGTCAAATGTAAAAAGTATTGAAAAAGGAATTTAATGATGAAACACTTTGATATAAGACCCATTTTAACTTGTAGAGCATTCACAGGCCCTCTTGTTCTCTTGTACTTTCTTTATTATTATTAATTATCTATAACCCCTGGTCTATCAAGTTTACTTATTCGAAGTTCCTGGGGTCAAAGATGTCTGATACCCCTGGGTCTAAAGTCCTTTCTCAAAATGCTACCGCCGCAACGAGGGCCTGCTGGAAAAGTACAACACCAACCTTAAAACACTTCTGCGACTAGGCATATCACAGCCCTCATTTTATGAAGATGTGGTCTATAAACTTCGAAAGTTAAAGGGGTCTGACGGGTTTCCTGACCGCTTTACACATCTAATCAGGAAGTTCGTCAGAAAAGGATATAACCCTTTGTTTTTACAGCGCACTGCATGTTTAGTGATTGACCCCTCTACAGTCAGTCATTACGCTTCACTTTTCACTTGTGCGATGACTGGACTACCTCTTGGGACTCTATGATTGTACCTAGTGAAACCCCAACTAAGGGAGGTGGGTGCATGAGCTTTCGTCCGTCGAGTTTTCTGGTCGTACCCTAGATTGGTTTTCTCTTTAGCTGCAACTACTATGGTTGTTCAGTACGATTCTGGATACATCCTGAGATGTTTATTTATTTTTATTTTTTTGTATGTGTTTCTTTAGTTAGTTTCTCTGGATGTGGACTTTATTGTTAGAGAATTCCTTTTGATGAGATGTAGTTTTGTTTACACTGTCTTGTCTATTTGGGCGCTGAAGACAGGATAATAACGAGGATTGTGCGCATATAAAATCGATTCAAGCTAACCAGTAGGCCTTATTGCCTACTGACCGTTCCAAGTCGGCAAACCTGCCTTCACCAACCTTTCTGTTGTTTTTTGTCTCTTTCATTGTATTTTCAAGTCCTTGTTTGCAGTACAGTGCGGACATACGATGCCATTGCGTTCGGACGCTATGGTTTCTATAGGACCCTATATCTCATTTTTGTATGTAGATATTTTACATGTTATTACATAGACTTTACATAAGGAAAGACTTGAAAAAATCTTCAGTCAGCATTTGTGAGAGGACACTATTTTCATCAATGCTAAGATCCTCAGGTGATCGATTCAGGGCCATCTTTGCCCTCTTGTTTTTAGAAAGTTGCTGTAAAACTATATCTTTGGATTGGAAATTATTTAACTAAGAACATGAGTCGTAGATTATTGAAATCGGTTAAGTAATTTAGAAGTTATGGGGAATTAAAAACAGCAATTTTATCATACTAAGCCAATGACGTATATACATACTGCAGTGCACTTTGATTATAAAGCATAAACTAAAAACAAAATGTGTTGTTTGGAGTGAATAGCAGATTTTATTTCATCGAGAAGTGTGAAAACTTTATATGGTCACGAATGAGAAGCACTTATTCATTCCAAAACAAAAATATCCTCTAAATATCTGTGATATAAAACTATTTACAAAACTCAACAACAGGAACTGTAACATTCAAAGAACGCATTCAGCCAAAACCACAAAATGTAAAAAAAAAAATTCTTTAACGAATATTACTCCAAAGACATATTGTACATTATATATTATTCATAGAAATTAAACACATGTATTCCATGGAAATTGAACTTAAATTACATTTAATACTTAACATCCGTCTTTATTACATGTTAATGTTACTATAACATCCGTCGCATATTTATACAATTCGTGAGTGAAAGTTAAATTATCATGAACTCGATATATATTCAGTTTTACGTCATTTCATGGCTACAAGTTTTTATAATTCGGGTGACTGTTATTGTTAACAACTTCAATGGTGTCACTATTTGTGTTCCCCAATTCAGCATACTGAGTTTCCGTCGCCCTTCCTTCACCATGTGCGATATCTTCATTGTGTCCGACTGTACCTAATTCCTGATTAGTAACTTCTTCGAATGTTTCGTTCTGGTAGGTATGCGCTACTCTTACTTGTTGCTTAGTATCCATGTTTTGTCGCTTGACTCTTTGGAGCTTTGATATCGAAGCCTTTTCAAAACGATAATGATAGCCAAAACCACAGTGACGGACAAGACAATGCCAATGCATCCAGCCACACCACCGTGTATGTAGCCGAGTCTAGAGTCGCAAGTTGCTTCGACTGTCGAGTTTCAAAACAGGTTTTGTTCCAGTTGTCGAAATAGTATGTGAAAATACCGGTAGCTTCACCTCGGTTTCCATTGTAATAAAGTTCCCGACTTCAAACATCTTTAGTTCATCATTTATTTTTCTAAAACCGATAACATTTGACATCAGCAGTATCGGTATTGGAGTAGAAGCCAAATAGGCAAGCCTATATCGGGCAGATATCGGGAATCGGTCGGAATATCGGCATATCGCTCCGATAAAGATAAGATATCGGATCATTATAGCATATATATGAGCAAATGTCTTAAATTTTAGTTAAAGGATTCATGAAAACATGCCAATTTTTCAGGATATATGTAATATATATCAATTATGTACAAAACATACCGTTGGTACAACCTAAATAGGACCGACAACGGGCCGTCATCGTTAAAAATGAAGTGAAAAAACAACAACAAAATAAAAGTATTTGTTATGCATAAAATAATAATGATTTAATATTTATGTTGATATTTTATTTTTTACATTTACAAACTTCGTTCATAATAGCGCGGAACAGTCCTTGCAAAAATATAGATGAAATTATATTCAGTCCGGTCTTGCAGTGTCGTTTGGGCGTTTGGCGACAACTCATATGCAAATTCCATCTTGTGCATTTTTCATTTTTAAACTTCAAACTTCATTTGAAACTTGAGTGAAAGTAAAATAATTGTTTGGTTTTATACTTACACAACAGAACAACTGGTAAACCATTGTAAATATATTTCATCGCTAATGTCACAAGTTTTCGCGATCTTATTTTTTATTGTTTGTTTTGATTTGTGATTTGTCCGATAAGTGTTTTTCTCCTCATTGTATACATTTATCACACTCATTATTCTTAATCATACTCAGGCCTTTCAAATGCCGATGAGCAAAAACGTGATCGGTCCGATATCGTTTTAGATGATGACCGATAGTGCGATATGGAAAAAATATCGGTCCGACGACGGGGAAATATGGGCATGCTATATCTAGCCGATATCGGACCGACATGAAACCAACTTGGCCTTTCAAATGCCAATGAGCAAAAACGTGATTGGCACGATATCGTTTAAATGATGATGAACCGATATAGAAAGAATATCGGTCCGATGACGGGGAGATATAGGCATGCTGTGATTGTGAGCCTAGTTAAATATGCACGGTAGTGTTTAACTTTGCATCAACAGCAAATTTATCGTCGTTGAGTATAACCGGTTCGCTGATAATTGGAAAGGATTTAACAAGACGGACGTTACCTTCAGAATATAAATTTGTATCATCGGTTCTATGTACACCGTTTGTCACTTTACACGTACATGTATATATACCGAAAAGTTCATACGTCAGTGAGACATTTATAAGGGTCGGTTGAACCAGCTCTGAAATTTAACCGAGGCAAATCCCTTATTTATTTTCGGTTTCCGGTGGCATTAACATCGGTCTACGCCCTGGATTTTGTTTTGATTTTTTGAATGTTGTATTTCCCAGACATTTTTTAGGTTTTAAGCATGCCATATTCTGTCAACGATTGTAATGTATCAATACTGAAGTTGGTATTTTTTACGTAAAGTGTGCACATTCCCAAAATTCAACGAAGGCAACTCAAGCAACTGCCTCTGTAGAAAATATGGTGGAGATATCGGTTTCGATTTTTAATCACTCATACAATATATTTTTTGAAAATAAATACATATAAACTCACCATAAAAAAGTTGGCGTTTCATTTTTCTTTAAGTATGTATACAGAGATCAGTTTGAAAGCGTTTGCAGCGACCCTAAATTCTACACATGACGTTAGATGCATATAAGGCACATTCTGGAGAAGTTTGTTTAAAATTCTACGAGAAAGAAGCAAGATACGCATGTCGTAGCGGAGACAGGACGTGAACTATATTTTGTCGACAATAGGTCACATCCACTAGACATTTTGCACATGATGTTTCATACACATAATGAACATTCTGCTGAAGTTTGGTAAAAACCCTGCGAGAAAGAAGCAAGATACGCATGTCGTAGCGGAGACCGGATGTGACCTATATTTCGTCGAATGTATGTCAAAGAGACCCGAAATTGTGTCTGTGACGTTGGATCCATATAATAGACGCACTGACAACGGACGAACGTCCGAATGGACGAACGGTCAAACTGACACACATACATCCGGACGACATTGTGTTCGCTAAGTCGAGATCCAAACGGGCTCAATATAGAAAATAAAAACATTAGCTTGTGTACACTTTACTAGCTAACAAGTCTTTTAATTACAGAACTAGCAGAAGTTATCAAAACTTGGAGTTATGAACCAAACAATCGATGACATTGAACACATACAAGTATTAGGACACCTGATTATCTTGAGTGGTTGAGATAATTTACTAAAATGTTCACAATTATAAATAAACTTTTTTAAAAGTTTGTCAATGCAGGTATAGGGTCATATTGACCTACTGTATTTTTTAAATGTTGCTGTCATGCAAATGTACTTGGTATATGATGTAATTGTTTGAAGCGTTTTTAAAGTTTAAAAGCCATATAAGGAATGAAAATAATGGAACAAGTAGAGTAAGGTCATTCAAATTGCTCTACTAATGGTTACATATATAGACATAATCACAAATATGTAAGTAAAACTAACTGTAATTGAAAACTGTAGGTGAAGGTCATTCGTATTGACCTTCTTCTTGATAAGAACTGTAGACGTGTATGAAGTTTGAACGATGTGCGGCTTTTGGTATCCTAGTAATTGGTTTAATCAATAATTTTAATATCAATCTTTAAATTAACATAATGCAAAATGTGGTAAGAATGTATAGCTGTCATGTAGACAGATATTATTTAACTGCTGAAACAGATTATAGGGAAATCCTTCACGAGATACGAGATGGTAGGCGTGTGGTTCTATTCATGAACGAAAAACGAGCGATTGCGAGTGAGCGAAGAAACAAAACGCCTACCAACGAGTGAAGAATTTCCTTATAATAAAACCGGGTGAATGAATAATCTATTTATTACATTTTAAATCAGTCATGTCGGAGGATATCCTGTTTCATTTTTCGGAGATATACCGTTAATTGTCGGTAAACGATCCCTGTTGGATATACCGTGACAAATACAAAGCAGAAAGTAAATTTGTTTGCATAGAATTCTTCAAATACAAGACCAGGTCTTTCAGTGTTTGACTTGTACCAACATTGCTTTAGTTTGTTAGTAAAATCCAGAGCCATGGTGCACTCTTTGCTGAGAAAATCTTAATTGCTAAGGACAAACTGGTCTGTTTTACTTAAGGGACACAACTTCTTCTTAGGTTTGTATCTATCTTAAACTACATGATACAGCGTTAACTCACGACGTAATTTTATTTTGACACATTTACTGTCCGCATCTTGAATGGGTGTTACGGAAAGGACGTAATTCATCTCGATATAGACAATGAACTAGGGTCGAACGAAAACATTCCGTCATATCTCTGATCACCGACTACAACAACGTCAAGGTCACACACTTGTAAGTTTTTGCGTTTAGCGGGGCATAAGTAGCATATACGACATTTCTATTTTTTCTATTTCTATGTTTTTGCACAATGTATACACATATGTGCAATTTTCATTCATTGACACATGCAATATTGCTACCGAAATATACTCGAATAAGCAACATTCACAAATGTTGTATTAATGAAAGGCAACTACTATTCTCCATAACGAAGTCTGTGTATGAGTTGTCTTTCACCTATTACAGTTGTGTGTTAAGTACACGTCGTGATGAACACGATGAACGCGATTCATATTCTGATTTTGGAAGCATGTTATACAATGTGTGCAAATATAGGAGAGGGGTTCAAATCATTCGCTGTTGTTGAAGCCCCTCCTGTCAATAATGCCCCGACGAAGCTCCAGCTGTCAATTATGCCCCTAAATGGCGTTTCACAACAAAAGGGACGCAACACGTATATACTGCGATTTTATTGTGAAAACGCCATTTATAACAGATTAAGGGGAGGAAGTTTTGTATTGTAATCGTTTAGTTGAAGCACACGTCGATATTGAAAAAACACATGCTATGGTGTTAGAGTTATAAAATAGATTAGATGTATATGTTTCTTATATTTTGCCACTATCTACACGCAATTTCATTTATTATGTGCAATTCTGTTGACGAATAACAGATTACCACGTGTATAGCTCTCCCTGCACACGGACCTATGACTTAACACACACCTCCTTCTGAGGATGGCATACTTTCATAGTAGGCTTACCAGAGGAAATCGAACCTGTGACGTCTGGGACGAGAGGCAAGTATGACCAAGTATGCTAACCACTCATCCACCACAACAATATGACTGGAAGAAATTGTTATTTTCAATAGACAGGTTGAAGAAATAAACATAAAAAAGACAACAAAAAAAGAAAAACAATTATTATATTTCTGTATAGAATAGACATGTATACAAACATCAAAACATATTTAAAAAAAAATAAAAACCGTACACCAAACACAATCCTCCCCAAAATGCCTACCCCATAGTGGTCTCTTACATGGGGTATGATTGCTTTTGACTATGGTCTCTTACATGGTGTATGCTTGTTTTTGACTATGGTCTCTTACACGGCGTCGAATTGTTTTTCACTATGGTCTCTTACATGGGGTAGGATTGTTTCTGGTGTACAGTTTTTCATTTATTTATATGCTCTGATGTTGTGCTCTGCTGTTGTACATGTCTACTACAGTCTCTTACATGGGGTAGGAATTTTGGTGTACAGTTTTGCAATTATTTGATATGTTTTGATATTTGTGTACAAGTCTAGACAAAAACAAACAATCAGATTTTTTGATTTTTTTAAGATCTTTTTGTTTTTAAAGATTTGTTTAGGTCCAAACGCGTTCCTTCAACCTTTGTTTCAATACCGTTCTTCTAGTTACAATTGATTGCAAATCGGGTCCTGATATGGTCTGGGATGTCGTGTTCTAAGGTGGATATAACATATCGGCATGGAATGTCTTCGATTCCTAGCACACATTCTCTAATTCACAAAAAGCGGAGTATACATCTGTCATGATGCTATGCATAACGTTCACGCAATAACTTTCACGTACAGTGCCGTAACCAGACATAAACTGACACCGAGGCAAAGAAATATATTGGGTGAGAAGTGGGTCGTGGGTCGGGGAGGGCAAGGGCGGATCCGGGGGGTATGGGTGCACCAGGCTAAAATCTGAAAAGTAATAATTATATGCACCCAGTAAGCTTTTGTTGGTTGGGGTATACAGGTGGTAGTGGGATGGGTCTAGGGGCGGGTCCAGTGCGGGCACCGGGAGCACCCCTACCTAAAATCTGAAACGTATGTACTTTGATTGTTCTTTGGTTGTTAGTTAGGCAGTGGGGTTGGGGCATGGGCGGATCCAGTTTGCATAAATCCATAAAAAAAGTCTTCTCACTTTAGAAAAAATCTGGGGAGCATGCACCCTCCTCAGGGGCGGATAAAGGATTTGACATTGGGGGTGGAGCGCAAGTTAAAAAAAACAAGTTATAACCAAAACACACGCACTCACGCACGCACTCAAGTTAAGGGGTGATGCGCAACTTTAAAAAACACTATTTACAGCCAACCCACAACCACTGCCCCCTCCCCCCAAAAAAACACAAACAACACTCAACAGCAACAACAACAAAAAGCACAAAGCACAAAACAACAACTATTTTTGTCACATAATGCGTACAAGTCACATATTGCATATTAAGTTTTGGCGCATTATATGAATAATCACATTCGCCTCCTATTTAAAAAATAATTAGGAAGTAGTAACGGCTTAGGAAATAAACAGTAGGCGAATGTGAGAATACATACAGGGGAGAAGCCATATAAATCAAATATATTAAGCCATTCTGTTATATTTCGTTAAATGATAGCAAGTGATAATGTCTAGGTGATGTGAGAGATATCCTGATAAGAGAAATACGATGTCTCTGTCATCTGTTAACTTTCATTTTGTTCCCCGTGAGGTTGCGGGGTAGACCCCCCCCACCTCCTCCCCCGCCACCCACCACCACACCCCCACTACACATTCATATTCATTTTGTCATTTTTTATCATGCCCATCATGACACCGCGTATGCAAACGTGGAAACGTGGCTCCATCGTAAATGGAGTGTCTATTATAGAATTTGCAGCAATTCTGCAGTTTTGCAGGTAAGAAGGTTCTAGGCCCAATCTTCATATTTTATCTGGATGTAAATGGAGGATGAGCCTGGCGCGTTCGTTCCTGTTAGGCGCCATATAAACTTTCATGTGTTGTTGCTCCTTAAAACACAAATCAATTCAATTAACCTTTTTAAACAGTAGTCGAATGTGAGTATGCATACAGGAGAGAAGCCATATAAGCTACATACATTAAGATATTAGGCGATGTGAGAGATGTTTCTATTGTCCTTTAATTTTCCGAATATGCCTAGTTACTCATTTTAGCAAAGTAGAAGTTACTAGTGCTAATTAACTGCTATACCAGCCGCAATTACGCATTAATCGTGGATATGAATGTGTATGCTCTTTTTTAATTCAAATTTCCTAAGCAGTTACTACTTTCTAATTAGAAGTAGAAGTTACTAGTGCCTAGGAATTAACTGAACTATTAGCCGATACAGGAGAAATACCATATTATACCATTTAACGAAATAAAAACTTAAAATATGTGACTTATTTGGATTTTATCTTGCATGAACACACACATTCGCCTACTGTTTAAAATAATTACACTTAAAGGGTGTTAGAGACATCTCTCACATCGCCTAGACATTACCACTTACTATTTTAAAAAAAAACACACTGTCTTTTAGCTTAATTATCACCTCTTCCTTCTATAATGTACCAGTCGGTTTATTTGCAAGAACACGATTTATTAATTACATGTGAATTGATGAATACTATTGGTATAGTATTTGTTACCTTATCAAACCATGTACAAATGCATAGGGAATCTGCATATTATATAAGAACAATGTTCGTGTGGGGTGTGGGTTGTGGGGGTTACGGGGAGGGACATACTCTACCCACCCCTTTCAGATTAGGGGAGAGGTGCTGTCCCCGCTGTTCCTAATTATAGATACTGCACACGGTCTAGTCTAATTATCATGGCAGCATCGTTTCCGAGGAAAGCTCCACGGGCATTTTGCCTCATTAACACAGAATTCAAAGAGATATGTCATGAGCATATATAAGGTATGACTCTTCCTACATGGGACTGGTCTACGTCTTAACATTTCCTTCGAAGGATGGCATAAGATTCACAGTACATTGCCCGAATAATGAAAGGTCATTTGCCCAAAACCCTCACTCGGAAAAAACATTGCTTCAAGACTTTAGTGACGCTAATTCTTGAAATTGTCCTTGAGGACAGTACAAAAGCCATGGAAGCCAGTAGGTGATATTTTCGTAGAGTTTAGTAGTACTGACTGTATTCGTTTTAGGACAGGACTAACGCTAGCCGGCGATATTGACCCTGAGGACAGTACTAACGCTAGCTGTTGATATTGCCTCTGAGGACAGTACTAACGCTAGCTGTTGACATTGCCCCTGAGGACAGGACTAACGTTACCTGTTGATATTGACTTGTGGACGGTACTAACTCTAGCTGTTGATAGTATCCCTATAAGACGCTGGCTGTTGATATTGTTCATGTGGATGTTAAAGACAATAGCTGTTGATAGTGTCCATATAGACAGAACAAAAGCTTGCTGTTGATACCTGTGCATGTTACAGACTAGCTGTTGATATTGTAGTTCTACAGCTAGCTCTTGATAACGCCCCCGAGGACATTACTAACCATAACTGTTGGTATTACACTTAGGACAATACAAACGCTGGCTGTTGATATTGCCCTTGAGGATAATACCAACGCAGGCAGTTGATATTGCATTTGAGGACAGTACTAACGCTAGCTGCTGATATTGCCTCTGAGGACGGTACTTACAGTAGCAGTTGATATTGCCTCTGGAAAGCGGTACTAACGCTATATGTTGAAATTGGCCCAGAAGACAGTATAAACGCTACCTGTTGATATTTCCCTTTAGTGCAGTAATATAAGTGGCTATTGATATTGCCAATGAGGACAGTGTTAAAGCTAGCTGTTGATATTTTCCATGAGGACAAAACTAACGCTATCTGTTGATATTGTCCCTGAGGACATTACTTACGCTGGCTGTTGATATTGCCCATTAGGACAGTACTAACGCTGGCAGTTGATGTTGCCCCTTTGGACAGTACTAACGTTAGCTGTTGATATTGCCCCTGAGAACAGTACTATCGATAGCTGTTGATTTTGACCCTGTGGACATTACTCAGACTGGATATTGATGTGGCCCCTTAGGACAGTACTAACGGTGGCTGTTGATATTGCCCCTAAGAACAGTACTAACGCTGGCTGTTTATACTTCCCCTGAGGACATTAATAACGCTGGCTGTTAACAGTGTCCATGAGGATAGTACTAACTCTGGCTGTTGATATTGCCAATGAGGCAAATACTAACGATATATATTGAGATTTCCCCTGAAGGCAGTACTAACGCTAGATGTCGATACTCCCCTTAGAACAATAATAACGCTCACTGTATTGATATTGCCCCTGGGGCCAGTATTAACGCTGGCTGTTGATATTGCCAATGACGGCAGTACTAACGCTGGCTGTTGATATTGCCTCGGAGGACTACCACTAGCTGTTGATATTGTATTTGAGGACAGTACTAATGTTACCCGTTGATGTTGCCTCTGAGGACAGTACTAACGCTCATCATAGTATCTCTGTGGTGGTTAAAACAAAGGCTGATGATAGTGCACATGTGGATGTTAAAGACACTAGCTGTTTGTTTCCATATGGACAGTACATATGCTAGCTGATGATACCTGTGCATGTTACTGAATAGCTGTTGATATTGCACCTGAGGATAGTTCAAACACTAGCGTGTGATAGTGCCCCTGAGGACATTATTAACGCTAGCTGTTGATAATTCACCTTAGGACAGTACTAACGCTAGCTGTTGATATTGCCACTGAGGACAGTACTGACGTTAGTTGTTGGTATAGCACTTCAGGACAGTACTAACGCTGGCTGTTGATATTGACACTGAGGACCATACTAACGCAGACTGTTGATATTGAGGACAGTACTAATCCTAGCTGTTGACATGACCCCTGAGGATAGTACTAACATCAGCTGCTGATATTGCCCCTTAAGATAGTACTAACGCTAGCTGTTGATAATGCCCCTGAGGACAGTATTAAACCTAGCTGTTGATATGGCCCCTGAGGACAGTACTAACACCAGCTGTTGATATTGACCATTAGGACAGTACTATCGCTAGCTGCTGATATTGCCCCTGAGGACAGTACTAAACCTATCTGTTGATATTGCCCCTGAGGACAGTACTAAACCTAGATGTTGATATGGCCCCTGAGGACAGTACTAACGGCAGCTGTTGATATTGCCCCTTAAGATGGTACTAACGCTAGCTGTTGATATTGCCCCTAAGGACAGTACTAACGCCAGCTGTTGATATTGCCCCTTAGGATAGTCCTAAACCTAGATGCTGATATCGCCCCTTAGAACAGTAATAACGCTGGCTGTTGATATGCCCCTGTGGATAGTACTAATTATAGATGTTGATACTGCCCCTTTGGATATTATTAAGCTGTTGATATTGCCCCTGAGAAGAGTACTAAACGTAGCTATGATATTGTCCCTAAGGACAGTAATAACCCTAGCTGTTGATATGACCCCTGAGGACTTTACTATCGATAACTGCTGATATTGCCCCTACGGACAGTACTAAACCAAGCTGTTGATATGGCCCCAGAGGACAGTACTAACGTCAGCTGTTGATATTGCCCTTTAGATAGAACTAACCCTAGCTGTTGATATTGCCCCTGAGGACAGTAATAAACCTAGCTGTTGATATAGCCCCTGAGGACAGTACTAACACCAGCTGTTGATATTGGCCCTTAGGACAGTACTATCGCTAGCTGTTGATATTGCTCCTAGGGACAGTACTAAAACTAGCTGTTGATATGGCCCCAGAGGACAGTACTAACGCCAGCTGATATTGACCTGTAGGATAGTACTAAAAGTAAGTATAACCTTAGCTGTTGATAATGCCCCTTAGAACAATATTAACGCTAGATGTTAGTTTAAACATATTTATTTTACATCGATTGTAACGAAAGCTCAATGAACTTATTTGAATCACTCTCGATGTTTTCCTGGGTAGAACCAGTACTAAGCAATGCAGATAAAGTGTCTTGCTCAGAGACACAACGCATATAGCAATGGCGGGAATCGAACCCACGACTTTTGGATCATGGGTCCAACGCTATACCACTAGACCACAGCGCAAATGCTAGATGTTGACATGTCCCCTGAGGATAGTACTAATTCTAGCTGTTTATATTGCCCCTAAGGACATTACTAAGCTGTTGATATTGCCCTTGAGGACAGTAATAACGCCAGCTGTTGATATTGCCCCTTAAGATAGTACTAACGCTAGCTGTTGATATTGACCCTAAGGACAGACTAACGCCAGCTGTTGATATTTCCCCTTGGGATAGTCCTAAACCTAGCCGTTGATATTGCCCCTTAGAACAATAATAACGCTATCTGTTGATATGGTCCCTGAGGATAGTACTAATTCTAGGTGTTGATATTGCCCCTTAGGACATTATTAAGCTGTTGATATTGCCCCTGAGGAGAGTAATAAACGTAGCTGTTAATATGGACCCTGAGGACTTTACTATCGCTAGCTGTTGATATTGGCCCTAGGGACAGGACTAAAACTAGCTGTTGATATGGCCACATAGGACAGTACTAACGTCAGCTGTTGATATTGCCCCTTAAGATAGAACTAACCCTAGCTGTTGATATTACCACTGGGGACAGTAATAAACCTAGCTGTTGATATAGTACCTGGGGACAGTACTAACGCCAGCTGTTGATATTGGCCCTTATGACAGTACTATCGCTAGCTGTTGATACTGCCCCTAGGGACGGTACTAAAACTAGCTGTTGATATGGCCCAGAGGACAGTACTAATCCTAGCTGTTTATATTGCCTATGAGGACAGTACTAACTCCAGCTGCTGATATTGCCCCTGAGGACAGTACTAACGCCAGCTGTTGATATTGCCCCTTAAGGTGGTACTAACGCTAGCTGTTGATATTGCCCCTAAGGACAGTACTAACGCCAGCTGTTGATATTGCCCCTTAGGATAGTCCTAAACCTAGCCGCTGATATTGCCCCTTAGAACTGTAATAACGCTAGCTGTTGATATGGCCCCTGAGGACTTTACTATCGATAGCTGCTGATATTGCCCTAGGGCCAGTACTAACACTAGCTGTTCATATGGCCCCAGAGGACAGTACTAACGTCAGCTGTTGATATTTCCCCTTAAGATAGAACTAACCCTAGCTGTTGATATTGCCCCTGAGGACAGTAATAAACCTAGCTGTTGATATAGCCCCTGAGGACAGTACTAACACCAGCTGTTGATATTGGCCCTTAGGACAGTACTATCGCTAGCTGTTGATATTGCTCCTTGGGACGGTACTAAAACTAGCTGTTGATATGGCCCCAGAGGACAGTACTAACGCCAGCTGATATTGCCCTGTATAACCTTAGCTGTTGATAATGCACATTAGACGATATTAACGCTAGATGTTGATATGGCCGTTAGAACAGTAATAACCTAGCTGTTGATATGGCCCCTGAGGATAGTACTAATTCTAGCTGTTGATATTGCCCCTAAGAACAGTAATAGCGCTAGCTGTTAATATGGACTCTGAGGACTTTACTATCGCTAGCTGCTGATATTGCCCCTAGGGACAGGACTAAAACTAACTGTTGATATGGCCCTTGACGACAGTACTAACGTCAGCTGTTGATATTGCCCCTGAAGATAGAACTAACCTTAGCTGTTGATATTGCCCCTGAGGACAGTACTAAACCTAGCTGTTGATATAGCCCGAGGACAGTACTATCGCTAGCTGTTGATACTGCCCCTAAGGACAGTACTAACGCCAGCTGTTGATATTGACCGGTAGGACAGTACTATCGCTAGCTGCTGTTATTGCCCCTTAGGACAGTACTAAAACTGTAGTTGATATGGACCCAAAGGACAGTACTAACGCTGGCTGTTGATATTGCCACTGAGGACAATACCAGCGCAGGCAGTTGATATTGCCATTGAGGACAGTACTAACGGCAACTGCTGATATTGCCCCTAAGGACGGTACAGACGCCAGCTGTTGATATTGACCGATAGGACAGTACTATCGCTAGCTGTTGATACTGCCCCTATGGACGGTACTAAAACTAGCTGTTGATATGGCAACAGAGGACAGTACTAACGTCAGCTGTTGATATTGTCCCTTAAGATAGAACTAACCCTAGCTGTTGATATTGCCCCTGGGGACAGTAATAAACCTAGCTGTTGATATAGCACCTGAGGACAGTACTAACGCCAGCTGTTGATATTGGCCCTTAGGACAGTACTATCGCTAGCTGTTGATTCTGCCCCTAGGAACGGTACTAAAATTAGCTGATGATATGGCCCCTGAGGACAATACTAAACCTAGCTGTGTATATGGCCTCTGAGGACAGTACTAACGCCAAATGCTGATATTGCCCCTAAGGACGGTACAAACGCCAGCTGTTGATATTGACTGATAGCTGTTGATCCCTATGGACGGTACTAAAACTAGCTGTTGATATGGCCACAGAGGACAGTACTAACGCTAGCTGTTGATATTGCCCCTTAGGATAGTACTATCGCTAGATTCAGATAATATCCCTATGGATGTTTAAACGCTGGCTGTTGATATTCCCATGAGGTCAGTTCTTACGTCAGCTGATGATATTGGCCCTGAGGACACTACTTACGCCAGCTGTTGATATTGCCACTAAGGACAGTACTAACGTTGGCTGTTGATATGACCCCTGATGACAGTGTTATCGCTGGCTGCTGATATGGCCCCTGAGGACTGTACTATCGCTAGCTGTTGATATTGCCCCTTAGGACAGTACTAAAACTAGCAGTTTATATGGCCCCAGAGGACAGTACTAACGCCAGCTGTTGATATTGCTCCTAAGCATAGTACTATCGCTAGATGTCGATAATATCCATATGGATGTTTAAACGCTGGCTGTTGATATTTTCCCAGAAGTCAGTTCTTATGCTAGCTGTTGATATTGCCCCTGAGGACAGTACTAACTCTAGCTGTTGATATGGCCTCTGATAGACATCTAGATATTTTGTAGTTATCTAGATAAACCGTTAAAAATATCTAGATAGTTATGTAGCTACCTAGTGACAAAAATAGAATACATCATTCTCTTGATACTTAAATAACTCGTGTATTTATAAAGCACAAATACAATTATTCACTTGTGTACGTAATACGGTTGGTGAGTACATGCACCGCAATTTGACCACATGTGTCCCTAAAATGTTTTTTCCAATGAATTAGACCCGTGTCCTTAATTCGACCGAATTACATTACGCGGTCCGAGTATTAACTTTCATACCCATTTAACCCCGTCTCCAAGAAGTGAAAGCGGGGTTGGCTGGGGTATGGAATAAAACCTTAATTTTGGCTTTAAAAAAGTGTATACTGTAAAATTAAAACATTTAATAGGTAATTGTAAACAGGTTATTGCGTTATTTCAGTAAAACATGTTTTTAAACGTGTTTTATTGTCAAAAATATCCGTTATAATATCCTGCTAATATAAGCTCCCCCATCGCTTAATGGTATTAAGGCGGGACCACGTAATGAGGGACACGTGTGCGTAATTCGGTCTGGCTCAAATACGGTTCCACAGACCACTTTGTATAGCACTGATCATGGGAGGTATATTACCTTTGATTTTCAAAATATGTTTGCATATATAGGCCATGAGCCAGGACCCAACATTTTCGATATTGTTACCAACTCAAGGGACAAATTCTACCATCATTTTTTGAAAAGAGCAATGTATATAGATTACATGTTTCCATGATAGCAATCTGGAACAGGTAGCTTATATAAAAAAAATCGAACATTAATAGGTTATCATTGTAGCGCTTTCATATAAGTTTTTGATGTTCATTTTTGAATGTCACGCTTGTGTGAATAATTATTGATGTACTTTTTAAAGATGTGCTTAAGTTTACAATTCACTGAGTTACATAAAGCGTAAATAAGCTCTTTTTTAGCACTGAATTCAGTTTAAAATCTCTATTTTGCTTCAAATTAGAAGTCAATTTACCCCACCCACTATTGACACATTTTTATGCATTTAGTTTAGTTAATATTTTTTACAATATATGTGTAAACTTGTAAGAATCAGTAATTTACAACCTTTCTACATGATTTAAATAATATAATATGAATAAGGGATTGTTATGATATATTGATGAAATGAAGTACTAAGCAATGTTCATGGCATTGCACATATGTGTTCAGTAAGCCTCATAAGTTGAGACATATGCCAAACTGGAAGTATAAGCCTTCCTCAAAGTAACTGCAACATAAATAGTATTAACATGTTCGGATACACGCATATATTGCACAGACGACACATAGTCCAAAGAATTCTAGATAAAGGAAATGTGTGGTTTAACGTGTTTTTTTTAACAAAAGTCTTTTTTAGGTGTATGCGTCATGGCAATACTTATTATGATTACACATTTGGATTATGT
This sequence comes from Cyrtodaria siliqua, assembly GCA_037043455.1. Taxonomy (NCBI): domain Eukaryota; kingdom Metazoa; phylum Mollusca; class Bivalvia; order Adapedonta; family Hiatellidae; genus Cyrtodaria; species Cyrtodaria siliqua. The sequence continues at coordinate 11,046 of JAWPHD010013573.1, read as the reverse complement.
ATTACACATAAATACATGAATTAAACATTGCTTATTGCAACGCAAAATCTTAAAAGTTATTTTAATACTTTTTAATTACAATTTATGCATATTTTAAGGATTTTTACACCTGAATTACCCCACCCATATACAACACAATGAAGCATTCTGCATATGACACGTAAAAATAGTAATATTATTATGCATTTGCACGAACCATTTTTGTGTTACTGAAAAAAGAATAGACGAAGATGAATTGATTTGAATTGGGGTTTTACGGCGCACCAACACAAACATGTTATATGGCGCCAACAGGAATGAACATTCGACCCGGCTCACTCTTCATTAACATCTAGATAAAAATGTGCACAATGTGCCCAGAACCTTCTTGCCTGCAGAACTTCAGAGTTGCTGCAAATTCTCTAGTAAACACTCCATTTTTCGCTGGAGCCACGATCAATGCCACCACTGAAGTAGCACCTGAAACAATACAGGTTCTGAAAGATGCCGTCTGTATTGCCCATAGGGGCATTATTGACAGATGCCGTCTCTGTTGTACATAGAGACTTTATTGACAGATGCTGCCTGCATTGTCTATAGGGGTCTTATTGACAGATGACGCCTGTATTGTCTACAGGGACATTATTGACAGATGCCGTCTGTATTGTCTATTGCGACCTTATTGGCAGATGGCGTCAGTATTGTCTATAGGGGCATTAGTGACAGATGGCGTCTGTATTGTCGATAGGGGCATTAATAACAGATGCCGTATGTATTGTCTATAGGGACCTTATTGACAGATGACGTCTATATTGTCTATTGCGACTTTATTGGCAGATGGCGTCAGTATTGTCTATAGGGGCATTAGTGACAGATGGCGTCTGTATTGTCGATAGGGGCATTAATGACAGATGCCGTATGTTTTGTCAACATGGACCTTATTGACAGATTGACAGATGGCGCCAGTATGGTCTGTAGGTTCGTTATTGACAGACATATTCTGTGTTGTCTATAGAGATCATATTGACGCATGGCGTCAACAATGTTGAAAGGAAACTTATTGATAGATGGCGTCATTATTTTACATAGGTACATTGTTGACAAATGAAGTGTGTATTGGATACAGGTACCTTAGTGACAGATGATGTTGGTATTGTCCAAAGAAACCTTATTGACAGATGGAGTTCTTATTGTATATAGGGTCCCAATTGATGGATTGTGCCTATATTGACTATAAGGACCGTATTGACAGATTACGTACACACTGTCTATAGGGACATTTTTGACAGATGGTGTCAGTATTTTCAATAGGGACGTTATCGACAGATGACGTCAGTATGGTCTATACGGACCATATTTACAGGTGGCCTCATTACTGTTGATAGGGTATCTTATCGACAGATGGCGTCAATATTGTTGATAGAGACCTTATTGACAGATAGCCTCAGTATTTTCTATCAGGAACTTATTAAGAGAGTGTGCTTGTTTGGTCAATAACGACGTTATTGATACATGGAGTTAGTGTGGTCTATACGGATCGAGTCTGTATTGTGCATAGGGACCTTATTGCCAGATGTATAGCAAATAGGGACCATAGTGACATGTGGCATTAGTTTATTGTCTATAGGGACCTTATTGAGAGATGGTGTCAGTAGTGTTGATCGGGACCTTATTGGCAGATAGAGTCAGTATTGTCTTAATGGACCTTATTGACAGATGGTGTTTGTTTTGTCAATAGGGACTTTATTGACAGACGGCGTCAATATGATCTGAATGGACGTTACTGTTGACAGACGTAGTCTGTGTTGTCTTTATTAACACATGCCGTAAGTATTGTTAAAACGGACAGTATTGGTAGATGGCGTCATAATTGTCCATAGGGACCTTGTTGATAAATGAAGTGTGTATTGTGTACAGGTACTTCAGTGACAGATGGTGTGGGTATTGTCCATAGAGAACTTATTTACAGATGGAGTTCATATTGTCTATAGGGTTCTAATTGACAGACGGCGTCAGTATTGTTGAAATCGACCTTATTGACAGATGACGTCAGTATTGTGTATATGGACCTTATTAACAGAGGGCGCCGGAATTGGTGCTTGGGACTTAATTGACAGATAATGTTTGTTTTGTCACTAAGGACCTCACTAAGGACCTTATTGACAGATGTCGTTTATACTGTCCTCTGGGGCAATATCGACAGATAATCTTACTACTTTCCTCAGGTGCAATATCTACAGCCAGTTACCGTTAGTACTGTCCTGAGGGGCAATGTGAACAGCTAGTGTCGGTATAGTCCTGAGGGCAAAATTATCGGCTTTTGTCACTTCCTTGATGAGCGAAAGTGGTATATTCAAAACCTGTGATATTTAATCTTTAAACGGTTTCTCACCAGTGTGTACGAGTATGCTGCCTCTATTCCCTAATCTGAGAATAGTGGGCAGAGTATATTCCCAAAACCTCCCACAACACACCCGAATATTTTGCTTACTTAATGTGTGAATCACCTATACATGTGAACATGCCTGGAATAATAGAAATAGGTATAGAAATCGAACAGGAATTGCAGCTTTCACAGAACACAGTAAACCCCAAAACACGCAAACAGACAAACAAGAAGGCAAAAGTAATAATAAATGCAAACTACATCACAAACACAAAAGGGTTAACAATAATAAGAACTAAGAATATAACAATAATATTCACCAAGTCGCACTTTACTTAAAAGATCAAATGCTTGCATAAAAACCTACTGGTAACTAAGCCAGAAGAAAGGTATGCTATTAAGCAATAGACTATTTTATATGATCAGCTTTAATATAATAATGATTAGCTTTAATATAATAATTACATGTTTTAAATCATGTGACAATACTGTACTCAGGGCAAAAAAAAAGGATACAGTCAGTACTAAACTCTGCAATAATATCACCTGCTAGCTTCCATCGCTCATTACTGTGCTCTAGGACAATATCAACAGATAGCGTCAGTAAAGTTCTTAATGACAAACTAAATTACTTCGGTCACTTCCTTGATACGCGAAAGTGACGATATATTCATAACCTGTGATATTTAATCTTAAACGGTTTCTCACCAGTGTGTATGCCGCACATGAAATCCAAGAGTGATGGGCAGAGTATTCAACCCCCTCCCCCTCTCCCCCACCACACACCCACCCGCATTCACCCACCCTTCCCGAATAGTTTGCTCAATTTGCCTTTATTAACTGCTATACCAGCCGCAATTACGCATTAATCGTGGATATGGATGTGTATGCTATTTTTTAATTCATATTTCCTAAGCAGTTACTACTTCCTAATTAGAAGTTGAAGTTACTAGTGCCTAGTATTTAACTGAAATATTAGCCGATACATTGAGTGTACAGGAGAAATACCATATTATACCATTTAACGAAATAAAAACTTAATATATGTGACTTATTTGGATGTTATCCTGCATGAATACACACATTCGCCTACTGTTTAAACTAATTACATTTAAAGGGTGTTAGAGACATCTCTCACATCGCCTAGACATTACCACTTACTATTTTTAAAAAAACACACTGTCTTTTAGCTTAATTATCACCTCTTCCTTCTATAATGTACCAGTCGGTTTATTTGCAAGAACACGATTTATTAATTACATGTGAAATGATGAATACTATTGGTATATTATTTGTTATTTTATCAAACCATGTACAAATGCATAGGGAATCTGCATATAATATAAGAACAATGTTCGTGTGGTGTGTGTGTTGTGGGGGTTGCGGGGAGGGACATACTCTACCCACCCCTTTCAGATTAGGGGTGAGGTGCTGTCTCCGCCGTTCCTAATTATAGATACTGCACACGGTCTAGTCTAAATAGCATGGCAGCGTCGTTTCCGAGGAAAGCTCCACGGGCCTTTTGCCGTATTAACACAGAAATTCAAAGAGATATGTCATGAGCATATATAAGGTATGACTCTTCCTACATGGGACTGGTCTAAGTCTTAACATTTCCTTCGAAGGATGGCATAAGATTCACAGTACCTTGCCCGAATAATGAAAGGTCATTTACCCAAAACCTTCACTTGGAAAAAAACATTGCTTGCAATTGTTAGAGTAAGCGAAATGACAAGTGTGCGTACACACTGGTGAGAAACCGTTTAAGGTACAATATCAGAGTTAATGAATATGTCGTCCCTTTCGCGTATCAATCAATTCACCTAAGCAGTTAATTATGTCCCTCAGGACTGTACTGACGCTAGCTGTGTTGATATTGTCCTTGAGGACAGTACTGAACCCAGAGAAGCTGGCAGGTGATATTTTCACAGAGATTAGTATAGACTGTATCCGTTTATTGTTCCGCTGAGGACAGTACTGACACGCGATTTAAAAGAACCTTATTACATTAAAGCAGACCATTTTTAAAAATAAAAACGTCCATTTGTTCTGTCATTATAAAGTACCAGTAGCTTTATATGCAAGAACATGATGTCTTAGTACAATGTGACTTGATTAATACTTTTGGTATATTCTAGCAGCGAGAATCGTTGCTCTTCTGGTGCGTACCTACAACAGAGTTACTGTGATGCCCTTTTAGAATAAGTCGGTATCAGGGTCGACCTTATCAAGACATGTTCATGAAGAGATCAAGATATGCATGCATAAACAGCCGCCATACAGCAATAGATTAAACATTAACAATCAAGCGTGCATGCATAAAACGCACCATAGAGAAGAATACCTCATCGATCTAGACATTTGCGTACGACTAGTTCATGTTTTTCAGGTGAATATCTCTGGAATTTTTACATTTCGACATATCTCGCGCTGACACGTATTCTGTGTTTTGAAACTTGAACACGAATACAGCTAACACAAATCGACAACGTTAACCGGGAAACGTCAGATATGTGAGTAATTTGAGTTTCCAAATACGGAACAAGACGAGGTGCGGGGAATATTCTCTGTCCACCCGTCTCAGGTTATGGGCAGAGGTGCTAGCCTACTGCTATTTTTTTTTAAACTACACACATTCATTTCCGACTATCATGACAGCCTGGTTTCCGAGGAAGGCTTTGCTGGCATGTTGTCACTGATTAACACAGAATTTCAGCAAAATATGTAAGGAGCATAATTATATAGGGTGTGGCCCATCCTGTACATGGGCCTGGTCAACGGCTTAACATCCCCTTCGAAGGATGGCAGTTTCACAGTACATGTACCTTGCCCGAATAATGAACGGTCATTCATCAAAAGCACTCATTTGGGAAAAACATTGCTTGCAAACAGGTAGGGTAAACGAAAAGACAAGTATGCATACACACTGGTGAGAAACCGTTTAAGGATATGACTATATTGTCCCTTTTGTGTTTCAAGGAAGTGACCTAAGCAATTTATTTTGTCCTTCAAGACTTTACTGACGCTAATTCTTGAAATTGTCCCTGAGGACAGTACAAATGCGATGGAAGCTAGTAGGTGATATTTTCGTAGAGTTTAATAGTACTCACTGTATTTGTTTTAGGACAGGACTAACGCTAGCCGGCGATATTGCCCCGAAGGACAGTACTAACGCTAGCTGTTGATAATACCTCTGAGGACAGTACTAACGCTAGCTGTTGACATTGCCCCTGAGGACAAGACTAACGCTACCTGTTGATATTGACTTGTGGACGATACTTACTCTAGCTGTTGATAGTAGGCCTATCCCTATATGACGCTGGCTGTTGATATTGTTCATGTGGATGTTACAGACAATAGCTGTTGATAGTGTCCATATAGACAGAACAAAAGTTTGCTGTTGATACCTGTGCATGTTACAGACTAGCTTTTGATATTGTAGTTCTACAGCTAGCTCTTGATAACGCCCCCGAGGACATTACTAACGATTACACTTAGGACAGTACAAACGCTGGCTGTTGATATTGCCACTGAGGACAATACCAACGCAGGCAGTTGATATTGCCATTGAGGACAGTACTAACGCTAGCTGCTGATATTGCCCCTGAGGACGGTACTTAGGGTAGCAGTTGATATTGCCCCTAGAAAGCAGTACTAACGCTATATGTTGATATTGGCCCCGAAGACAGTATTAACGTTACCTGTTGATATTTCCCTTTAGGGCAGTAATAAAAGTGGCTATTGATATTGCCAATGAGGACAGTGTTAAAGCTAGCTGTTGATATTCTCCATGAGGACAAAACTAATGCTAGCTGTTGATATTGCCCCTGGGGACAGTACTAACGCTAGCTGTGGATACAGCCCATTACGACAGTCCTATCCGTACCTGTTGATATTGCTCATGCGCACATTACTAACTCTGGCTATTGATTTTGACACTGAGAACAATACTAACGCTGGCTGTTGATATTGCCCTGGGGACAGTACTTACGCTGACTGTTGATATTGCCCATTAGGACAGTACTTACGCTGGCTGTTGATATTGCCCATTAGGACAGTACTCACACTGAAAATTGATGTTGCCCCTTAGGACAGTACTAACGCTGACTTTTGATATTGCCCCTAAGAACAGTCCTAACACTGGCTGTTTATACTTCCCCCGAGGACATTAATAACGCTGGCTGTTAATTGTGTCCATGAGGACAGTACTAACTCTGGCTGTTGATATTGTCAATGAGGCAAATACTAACGATATATATTGAGATTGCCCCTGAAGGCAGTACTAACGCTAGATGTCGATATTCCCGTTAGGACAATACTAACGCTCACTGTATTGATATTGCCCCTGGGGCCAGTATTAACGCTGGCTGTTGATATTGCCAATGACGGCAGTACTAACGCTGGCTGTTGAGATTGCCTCGGAGGACAGTACTACCACTAGCTGTTGATAGTGTATTTGAGGACAGTACTAATGCTACCCGTTGATGTTGCCTCTGAGGACAGTACTAACGCTGGCTGTTCATAATATCTCTATGGTGGTTAAAGCAAAGGCTGATGATAGTGGATGTTAAAAACACTAGTTGCTTGTTTCCATATGGACAGTACATATGCTAGCTATTGATACCTGTGCATGTTACTGACTAGCTGTTGATACTGCACCTGAGGATAGTTCGAACGCTAGCGTTTGATAGTGCCCCTGAGGACATTATTAACGCTGGCTGTTGATATTGCCACTGAGTACCATACTAACGCAGGCTGTTGATAATGCACCTTAGGACAGTACTAACGGTAGCTGTTGATATTGCCACTGAGAACAGTACTTACGTTAGTTGTTGGTATTACACTTCAGGACAGTACTAACGGTTGCTGTTGATATTGCCACTGAGGACCATACTAACGCAGGCTGTTGATATTGAGGACAGTAATAATCATAGCTGTTGATATGACCCCTGAGGATAGTACTAACACCAGCTGCTGATATTGCCCCTTAAGATAGTACTAACGCTAGCTGTTGATATTGCCCCTGAGGAGAGTAGTAAACCTAGCTGTTGATATGGCCCCTGAGGACAGTACTAACACCAGCTGTTGATATTGAACTTAGGACAGTATTATCGGTAACTGCTGATATTGCCACTAAGGACAGTACTAAAACTAGCTGCTGATATGGCCCCAGAGGACAGTACTAACGCCAGCTGTTGATATTGACCCTTAGGACAGTACTATTGCTAGCTGCTGATATTGCCTCTAAGGACGGTACTAAACCTGGCTGTTGATATGGCCCCTGAGGGCAGTACTAACGCCAGCTGTTGATATTGCCCCTTAACATGGTACTAAAGCTAGCTGTTGATATTGACCCTCAGAACAGTACTAACGCCAGCTGTTGATATTGCCCCTTAGGATAGTCCTAAACCTAGCCGCTGATATTTCCCCTTAGAACAGTAATAGCTAGCTGTTGATATGGCCCCTGGGGATAGTACTAATTCTAGGTTATGATAGTGCCCCTTAGGATATTATTAGCTGTTGATATTGCCCCTGAGGAGAGTACTGAACGAGCTCTCATATTGTCCCTAATAACAGTAATAACCCTAGCTGTTGCTATGGCCCCTGAGGACTTTACTATCGCTAGCTGCTGATACTGCCCCTAGGGACGGTACTTAAACTAGCTGTTGATATGGCCCCAGAGGACAGTACTAAACCTAGTTGTTTATATGCCGTCTGAGGACAGTACTAACGCCAACTGCTGATATTGCCCCTAAGGACAGTACTAACGCCAGCTATTGATATTGACCGATAGGACGGTACTGTCGCTAGCTGCTGATATTGCCCCTTAGGACAGTACTAAATCTAGTACTTGATATGGCCACAGAGGATAGTACTATCGCTAGATTTAGATTATATCCCTATGGATGTTTAAACGCTGGCTGTTGATATTCCCATGAGGTCAGTTCTTACGCTATCTGTTGATATTGGCCACGAGGACACTACTAATGCTAGCTAATGTTGTTGGCCCTGAGGACACTACTTACGCCAGCTGTTGACATTGCCCATTAGGACAGTACTAACGACAGCTGTTGATATTGGCCCTGATGACACTACTTACGGCAGCTGCTGATATTGCCCCTCAGTACAGTAGTAACGTTGGTTGTTGATATAGCCCCTGAGGACAGTGTTATCGATAGCTGTTGATATGGCCCCTGAGGACAGTACTATCGCTAGCTGTTGATATTGCCCCTTAGGACAGTGTTATCGATAGCTGTTGATATGGCCCCTGAGGACAGTTTATCGATAGCTGTTGATATTGCCCCTTAGGACAGTGTTATCGATAGCTGTTGATATAGCCCATGAGGACAGTGTTATCGATAGCTATTGATATTGCCCCTAAGGACAGTGTTATCGATAGCTGTTGATATTGCCCCTTAGGACAGTGTTATCGATAGCTGTTAATATGGCCCCTGAGGACAATTTTATCGATAGCTGTTGATATGGCCCCTAAGGACAGTGTTATCGATAGCTGTTGACATGACCCCTAAGGACATTGTTATCGATAGCTGTTGATATAGCCCTGAGGACAGTGTTATCGATAGCTGTTGATATGGCCCCTGCGAACCGTGTTATCGATAGCTGTTGATATTGCCTCTTAGGACAGTGTTATCGATAGCTGTTGATATTTCCCCTTAGGACAGTGTTATCGATAGCTGTTGATATGGCCTCTGAGGACAGTTTTATCGATAGCTGTTGATATGGCCCCTAAGGACAGTGTTATCGATAGCTTTTGATATGGCCCCTTAGGACAGTGTTATCTATGGCTGTTGATATTGCCCCTTAGGATAATAGGATAGATCACACTAACTCCATGTATCAATAACGTCGTTATTGACCAAACAAGCACACTCTCTTAATAAGTTCCTGATAAAAATACTGAGGTTATCTGTCAATAAGGTCCCAATCAACAATGATGGCAAAATCTGTCAATAAGGTCCATATATACAATACTGAAGCGATCTGTCAATAAGGTCTCTATCAACAATATTGACGCCATCTGTCGATAAGATACTCTATCAACAGTAATGACGCCACCTGTAAATATGGTCCGTATAGACCATACTGACGTCATCTGTCGATAACGTCCCTATTGAAAATACTGACACCATCTGTCAAAAATGTCCCTATAGACAGTGTGTACGTAATTTGTCAATACGGTCCTTATAGTCAATATAGGCACAATCCATCAATTGGGACTCTATATACACTATGAACTCTATCTGTCAATAAGGTTTCTTTGGACAATAACAACATCATCTGTCACTAAGGTACCTGTATCCAATACAAACTTCATTTGTCAACAATGTACCTATGTACAATAAAGACGCCATCTATCAATAAGATCCCTTTCAACAATATTTACGCCATGCGTCAATATGCTCTCTATAGACAACACAGACTATGTCTGTCCATAACGAACCTACAGACCATCCTGACGCCATCTGTCAATCTGTCAATAAGGTCCATGTTGACAAAACAAACACCGTGTGTCAATAAGGTCTCTTAAGAAAATAATGACTCTATCTGCCAAAAAGATCCCTACTGACATCTCTCAATAAGGTCCCTATTGACAAAAGAAACACCATTTTTTAGGAAATGTTGACTCTATCTGTTAATAAGGTCCCTATTGACATCTGTCAATTAGGTCCCTTTTGGCAAAACAAAAACCATCTGCTAATAAGGTTCCTTAAGAAAATAGTCACTCTATGTGTCATTAAGGTCCCTATTGACATCTGTCAATAAGTTCCGTATTAACATCTGTCAATACGGTCTTCCCTATTGACAAAACAACTATCCGTCAATAAGGTCCCTTAAGAAAATACTGACTCTATCAGCCAATAAGGTCCCAATCAACAATACTGGCGGCATCATCTGTCAGTAAGGTACCTACAGATAATAATGACACAATCTTTCAATAAGGTCCCAATAGAAAAAAACTGATGCTACCTGTCAAAATGGTCCCTATTTGAAATATAAACGACATCTGTCAATAAGGTCCCTATATACAATACAGATGACATCTGTCAATAACGCCACTATTGACAAAACAGACGGCCTTTATCAATAAGGTCCCTATAAACAGTACAGACGGCCTTTGTCAATAATGCCCCTATAGACAATATTGACGCCATCTGTCAATAAGGTCCCTATAGACAATACTGACGCCATCTGTCAATAAGGTCCCTGCCGAAAATAAAGAGAGCATCCGTCAATAATGCCCATACAGACAATACAGACGGCATATGTCAATAACCTCCCTATAGACAATACAGACGGCATCTAACAATAAGGTCCTCCTTTAGACAATACAGACGGCATCTGTCAATAAGGTCATCCCTATAGACAATACAGACGCCATCTGATAATGCCCCGATGGACAATACAGACGGCATCTTTCAATAGGGTCTTTATAGACAATACAGACGGCATCTGCCAATAAGGTCCCTATAGACAATACAGACGGCATCTGTTAATAAATTCCCTATAAACAGTACAGACTGCATCTGTCAATAATGCCCCTATAGATAATACAGACAGCATCTGTCAATAATGACCCTACATACAATACAGACGGCATCTGTCAATAAGGTCCCTACAGACAATGCAGATGGCATCTGTCAATAAGCTCCTTATAGACA
>JAWPHD010013572.1:0-67256 GCA_037043455.1 Cyrtodaria siliqua | reverse complement strand
ACAATAGCTCAACTTCTATATCGAATACTGTGCTTTCAAACCTTGATTTAACACCCGATATTGTAGATCATATTCTTCCCGGTATTATGCTAATACCTTTTATAACTAATGAGCGACATGTTGTAAAAAATCAGAACGAATAATTACCTCATTTTTCTTTCCTTATTTTCATAAAATATGAAGGTGCTACGTGCAAATGCCTCTAACCTCTGCGGGTTCAAATCCCACTGACAACTCGACTTGTCAAGTGCAAAAGTGTCGATTATTACGGATGGCGAGAGGTATACAGTACTGGTTCTACCCATGAAAAATGTGTGTTCTGCATCTTCGCCCCGGTGGTCCAAAGTTTGTATATAGAATTTGCATGTTTTGCGTAGAAATATATAGAGAAACACTTGAAAACCTTCTTCTCTGAACCATACGGCACAGAGCTCTCATATATTACGTGTAATATCAGCTAATTCGACTATAGTGTATAGCATGTGCTGACAATAACGCAAAATACCATTCAACCAACCACATGTAAAAGACTTTGAATTCAATGTTGTTTTAATAACGACTCATCAACACAATGTAGGTTATTTAGAGACGCACAAAAGACAAAACTTCGTATAACTTTGTGAACATTGAAGTGGTTGATATCGTTATTGGTTTATCAGTATGATTACATATACTATGATAATATGAGAAAGTTGATACGAATTGATTATCGTTGTATTGTAAATCTTATATCAGTTATCGCTTTTATCTATGAATATTATATATATGGATTATCGGTTTTATCGGTATAATTACATATACTATTAGAGTTATGAAGCAGTTATCGGTTTCATCGCGTATATAATATCGACAAATCGTGTTATCAGTGTATATTATATGGGATATGTTTTATATGTATACTATATCGGTTATCGGTTTTATCGCAGTTATAATATCGTCATCGCGTTATCGGTGTATCTTATATCAGTTATCTGCTTTATATGAAAAGTTTTATATGAGAATGATATGTGGCTTCTGTTATATAAGAACATATCAGAATCTTATTATTGAATACAATCATGTGTTCATTGTATATGGCAACAATAACTGTGTATTATTTAACTGGTCAGCTAAGTATTCCTAAATAAGTATCTGCACTCATTTACTTCTTCTTCTTCTTCTTCTTCTTCTTCTTCTTCTTCTTCTTCTTCTTCGTCTTCTTCTTCTTCTTCTTCTTCTTCTTCTTCTTCTTCTTCTTCTTCTTCTTTTTCTTTTTCTTCTTCTTCTTCTAGTTGAGTGTAGAATCTCAGAATGAGTATTTTCACACATTCATTTACATGTGCAGAATATATCGTACATTTTCTCTCGACCATCATGAATAAATGAAACATCTCGTAATAGGAAAACTGTGCTGTCTGGACCAATTGTCGCGATAAACGTGTCCGACGACAGCAATTTGAAAGAAGACACTGCTTGAATCACTTGACATGTTTTGAATAATATTAAAGTGCGACATTAGGTAAGATGAGAACTTTCCTTATTGTGTGGATGTCATTAAACAGTAACATACGCCTGATGTTTTATACTTGGGCCGAGGCATTATACGATTGCATACATTACATATGGTGGAAAAGTGGGGTATCTGCACCTGTGTATAAACACTTACTTATACAGTGGACCCAACCTTCGTGCAGGGATATTGTAGCCATTAATCACGTGACGATAGCTGAGGCCATGTGATTACAAAAAATGGCGATACACTAGGTAATGCTTGGTACAGCAAACTCTTGCCGTAACCAACAGGCAATTGACAATAATATCGATCGTCACCTTCGAGAAGATGTTGAAAACATCCAACCTGGTTTTGGCTTGGGTGTAATCTCTTTATTAAATTTACGCACATCTTCTGTAATGTCCTCAACGGAATACATGTTTGTTTACAAGTAGTAACCGGTGTGCATGTTCGCTAAAATTGATTTTATTTTTATATAAATAAATTATTTTTGTACCCAGATACCGTTTTTCACACTATTTTCCTATATTAAAAAACAAACAAATTAAAATATTGGCCTAAAAAATACTAAACCAAAATACTAAACTTAGCTGAATGTGTGTGGTGGCAGTGATTACTGTAACAGAAAGTGTAAGTAACCACTGCGGGGAGTTTGCAGTGGACCCACCAACAATTTAAAGTTTTAACAGAAATGATAGGCTATGCAATAATGAAATTATTGTTAAATTAGATTTCAACGACGCCCCAGGAGCAGGGAGTGGCTTGCTAAATGAACATATCAAATTATATATCCCGAGACATTGGTTGTCAAATTATTCGGAATATCAAATAACACATTTATTCGCATTTACAAACCCAAATAATTATGCAGCTAGCGGTGTCCCTCGGGTGGATACATATTAGATTGAAGTTCAGCTACAACATGGCCAAATAAAAAGACGGTAAAAGTAATAGAACGTTTTAAAAGTTGACAGTGTTCTATATCAGTACATCAGTACTTGGTGATGATGTTATTTCAAGTGTGTGGGTTTTATGTGTTACTTTTAAAAACCAATTGATTAATTTTATTTAACTTTATCACGCGTGTTTTTACATCACCTGAGTCGAAGGCTCAATGTGATCTATTGGTGATCTATTGGGATCACTCTTCGTCCGTCGTCCGTCGTCGTTAACTTTTGCTTCAAACGACATCTCCTCAGAAACCGCTTGGCCAATTTTGACCAAACTTCACATGGATGATCCATAGATAAATGCTTCTTAGATTCTTAAAATTAGGTCAGCGCGACATCCAAGATGGTCACCATTACCATATATGGCCGAAACTTTAAAAAATCTTCTTCTCAAGAATCACTTGACAGATTTCGACAGTTTTACTTTAAAACGATCTCCTATACATTGACTATCAAGTTTGTTAAAATGAAGTTTCCGGGGTCAGAAATGACCTTGCCCTGGGGGTCCAAAGTTTGTATATTGAGATTTTGCATGTTTTTCATAGACTTATATAGGAAAAAACTTTAAATCTTCTTCTCTGAAACCACAAGGCACAGAGCTTTCACGTATTACATGTAGCATCAGCTTATGGTCCTCTACTAATTTTGTTCAAATGGTGACCTTGGGGTCTAATTTGGTCCCGCGCCGGGGGTCACAGTTTTACATAGACTTATATAGGAAAAAAAACTTAAAAATCTCCTCTCTAAAAGTACATGAGCCAGAGGTTTAATATTTTGCATTTACTATAAGATTATGGTCCTTTACCAAGTTTGTTTAAATGGTGACCCTGGGGACACGTTTGGCCCCGCCCCAGGGGTCACATGTTTTACATAGACTTGTATAGGAAAAAACTTTAAAAAATCTTCTTCTCTGAAACTGCTTGAGCCACATGTTAATATTTTGTATTTGCTAAAAGCTCAGGGTCCTCTACCAAGTTTGTTCAAATGGTGACCCTGGTGTCAAATTTGGCCCTGCCTCGGGGGTCACAGTTTTACATAGGAAAAAAAAAATCTTCTTCTCTGAAACTACAAGAGCCAGAGGTTTAATAGTTTGCATTTGCTATAGGCTTATGTTCCTCCATCAAATTTGTTCAAATGGTGACCCTGGGGTCAAATTTGGTCCCGTCCCGGGCGTCACAGTTTTACATAGATTTATATAGTAAAAAAAATCTTGTTCTCTGAAACTACAAGAGCCAGAGTGTAAATATTATGCATTTACTATGAGCTTATGGTCCTTTACCAAGTTTATTCAAATGGTGACCTAGGGGTCTGATTTGGCCCCAGGGGTCACATGTTTTACATAGACTAGATAGTATACATTGTATATATTGTAATACCGCACTCATACCTTAAACTGAAAGCTTTTTGCGTCAATGTGACGACGAATATTTTACAATCGGCTGTTTTAATGAGATTCCTTCATGTTGAAAGAATAATCTGAATAGCAGTCGGCGATTTGAATTATTCAGATAGTTGTTAAATATATTTAGGATTATAGCCTTGTTTTGATGTAAAATAATAGTCAGCAATGTCACGATTTTATCTAAACTTATATCAAGTACTTTACTACTAGACTATTCTGATATGCGGATTTATTTTACAACTATTTTTAGATTAAAATGATTATCGGTTACTCTATTTAAAGGGACTGGAGGCAGTCTGGAAGAGGAATTGGTGCCAATTAAAACACAGGAAAAAACTTTATAATGTGCTTCATTTTCATATGAAATGTGCACATGCCTTAACTAGGCTGCGTATCAAGATTTCTAAACGTATTTCTTTTACATCGATTGCGAAGCAAGTTCTTCTACTTATGTCTTCTCATGAACAGACTCAATAAAACCGAGTCCGCCACTTTTTTCTCTTGTTTGTGTTTGTTGCTTCCAATGGATCACCTTTTCAGTTATATTAATCACTCTCGATGACTTCCTGAGTAGAACCAGTACTAAGCAATGTGGATTAATTATCTTGCTCAAGGATAAATAGCATGACCACGGCGATGGTCGAACACACGACCTCTCGATCTGCAGTCCGATGCTCTACCACTGGACCACGCATTCTACTAACCATCCACTGACAATTCACTAACAATCTCGTTTTATTCGCAGTGCTGTTTAGTTTATGAATAGTCTTAAAATGATTTTCGTTCTTGTTTTGACTTTTTTCTTGATAACGTTGTTTTATTATTTACATATTTCTGTACAATGGGTCAACACGTTTGTATTTACCATAAATCGTCGAAGATGATCAAGACGAACAACACACCCTTTATTAAGTTCGGTTGAATTAAAATTTATGAAAATGTTTGGACTGGAAAATACGACGTCTCGATGTATTCTTTTTGTTTAATCATCAATATTAGCTGAGACGAAAATGACAGCCCTGATATTAGTTAATATTGGGTTAATATTGCTAACAGCTGGATCACAAAACAAGAACTTGTTATAGCCTACACGCATCATTTGAATTGATATAAGTAATTTATGCACCAACATACTAGCCGAGTCGCCGAGTTTTCCCGACCAAACTATTTCATTAACAATAATTGAATACATTACTTTATTGAAATTTGTTTGGTGCAAATGTACATTGAATATGCAACTGACACACAATATGATGGTTTGCTCGTATTTATATATTATGTTATACCAACTAGTTATATTATACCCACTAGTCTTTCAGATCGCCTCCAGTCTCTTTAATTGGCAGTGGCCCATTCACGTCCTGACTGAATTTTGTTTTTGTTTGGTTGGGTAGACATTTTCCATATTAAACAACAGCGTAATTTCTGAATTTTGTTTCCAAGCAAAACACCTGATCAACTGATATATATTTTTTTTAATTTGGAGAAATGAACGATTTCTTAAAATTGATATGACACACATGCTTACTATTGAATAATTCCCACACCGAAGCATGCCATATACATACATAACGTTATCAAGAAAAAAGTCAAAACAAGAGCGATAATCATGGTAGATCATATATCTAGTTGCTAACTATTCATAAACTAACAGCAGTGCGAAGAAACCGAACATCCACAATAACACACCTACATGTACTCGAAGCCGACCAAATAAAAAACGTAAAGCCTTAAGGCTTACAGACAAGTTGAAAGCAATTACCATGTGACATTAATGAGACCGTCTGCGAGCCGGGGATTAATGCGGCTGGGTCAGATATTGGGTATTGATTTAAAAAGGCACTATTTTGTTGACATTTCTTTAATTTTATTTTTAAATTGTCAATTCTATCAGCTGACATAAATAGTGTCAAATATCGTTGTTTTTTGCCGTTTTCCCAACGTTATGATTACCGATTATAAAGTCGAATAATATGTAAGTGCTGCTCATTTATTCGATTTAATTAATATTAGTTGTATAGTAATGAATTCACGTACTCCAACCTAAGACCTTGTCAACCATAACCGTACATCTATCATCCGTATCGGTTTTAACATATATTTATTTAAAAGATATGTCCAAAATGTGTGTCATTATGAAAATGAGATTATCCTTATACCGTGCTAAAAATACTTGTTTTCGTAGAATACCATTTAAAATGACTTCATATTTTTTCTATGTTTTCTTTAAAAGTAAATTCGGTCATGGACATTTTAACGATACTCTACATGATAGTCTGGTTCTCGATTGGTCTCCGCATTTTTTAATAGTCGACAGAGACCTGGTGTTTTACCTGTCGGCTACCTGTACACATATTACAAATATCAAATATCTTCACCTAAATTATGGGCACTATTGGAGTTAAGTATTGTACGATCATAATAGATGCAACACGAGTCAGTACAATATCCGATCGCACCATTTCATTTGATAATACCTTCCTGTTGATGGTGCAAACACAATTTTAAAGGGACACAAGGCAGTCTTGAAGTTTATATTAAGTAAAAATAAGTACCTCGATATATTAATCTGTAACACCTCCATCGGTCACTATTGGACTTAATATATTGTCCTTGATTGTACAGTGGTAATTGTCTTGATCGTACAGTGATAATTGTCTTGATCGTATAGTGGTAATTGTCTTGATCATATAATGGTAATTGTCTTGATCTTATAGTGGTAACTGTCTTGATCGTACAGGGTAAATGTTTTGATCATATAATGGTAATTGTCTCGGTCGTATTGTGGTAATTGTCTTGATCGTATAGTGGTAATTGTTCGATTATCAGCTGACAGGTAAATGAATCAACACAGCACAAGTGCCTTTAATTTAAATGATGATTACATTGTCACATTATATAAGTGCCATTACATGTCCAAACACAAACACACACCTCGCTCTCTTGTTAATGATGAGTACATTGTCACATTATATAAATGCCATTAAATATCCAAACACAAACACACACCTCGCTCTCTTGTTAATGATGGGTACATTGTCACATTATATAAGTGCCCTTAAATGTCCAAACAAAAACACACACCTCGCTCTCTTGTTAATGATGAGTACATTTTTACATTATATAAGTGCCAATAAATGTCCACACACAAACACATACCTCGCTCTCTTGTTAATGATGAGTACATTGTCACATTATATAACTGCCATTAAATGTCCAAACACAAACACACACCTCGCTCTCTTGTTAATGATGCGTACATTGTCACATTATATAAGTGCCATTAAATGTCCAAACACAAACACACCTCGCTCTCTTGTTACTGATGATTACATTGTCATATTATATAAGTGCCATTAAATGTCCACACACAAACACACACCTCGCTCTCTTGTTAATGATGATTACATTGTCACATTATATAAGTGCCATTAAATGTCCAAACACAAACACACACCTCGCTATCTTGTTAATGGTGATTACATTGTCATATTATATAAGTGCCATTAAATGTCCACACACAAACACACACCTCGCTCTCTTGTTAATGATGAGTACATTGTCACATTATATAAGTGTCATTAAATGTCCACACACAAACACACACCTCGCTCTCTTGTTAATGATGATTACATTGTCACATTATATAAGTGCCATTAAATGTCCACACACAAACACACACCTCGCTCTCTTGTTAATGATGAATACATTGTCACATTTTATAAGTGCCATTAAATGTCCACACACAAACACACACCTCGCTCTCTTGTTAATGATGATTACATTGTCACATTATATAAGTGCCATTAAATGTCCACACAAACACACACTTCGCTCTCTTGTTAATGATGATTACATTGTGACATTATATAAGTGCCATTAAATGTCCACACAAAAACACACACCTCGCTCTCTTGTTAATGATGATTACATTGTCACATTATATAAGTGCCATTAAATGTCCACACACAAACACACACCTCGCTCTCTTGTTAATGATGAGCACATTGTCACATTATATAAGTGCCATTAAATGTCCACACAAACACACACTTCGCTCTCTTGTTAATGACGATTACATTGTCACATTATATAAGTGCCATTAAATGTCCACACACAAACACACACCTCGCTCTCTTGGTAAGCCTTTTATGTTTGTGGTGTCGCATGATCCCTTGTTTTGTCGTTTGTTTTTATATGCGCGTTTTTGGTTGACTGCGTTTTTGTAAAAAGTTCTTGTTCGACATTTTTATACCTACTGTTTTGACATATAAACACAATTTGTTGTTGTAAAATACTGAAGTTGACCGAGTATTATATCAGGTGGTACATTACTGAAGTTGGTCGGGTATTATATCATGTGGTACAATACTGAATTTGGCCGGTATTGTGGTACAATACTGAAGTTGGCCGGGTATTGTGGTATAATACAGAAATTGGCTGGGTATTGCGGTACAATACTGAAGTTGGCCGGTTATTGTGGTACAAAACTGAAGTTGGCAGGGTAAGGAGGTTGTTACCTTTAACGGTTGAATTGATATCTTTAGCAGTGGTTGTTAGTGGACTTGTTACCTTTAGCGTTGTAACACAATACAATCTCGGACGAGTTCGACAATGAAAATAAATCAAAACTGGCATTGCAAAGTTATTGAGCTACCGTCTTCAGTGTTTAACCTACATTTCAATCCAATCAGATCGACTAGATTTTAAAATTGCGTAAATATTTATTTCATTAAAACTCACATTATGTCTTTATTTTATTAAGTGCAATCACTATTTTATTTAGCGTTCAACTGCGCTTGAGCGATTGTTCATTCCAATATCAATTAATGCCATCGTTCATTGAATTATTGAAAAGTAGTTTAAACACTAAGTAAGTTTGTGTTTATTAAGTGGATTTTTAACACAATAAAACCCCAACATCCTACGTTCCCTATATTAGGGTTTCTATTTTGTTAGAATTTCACTATATAAACATCACCTAATATATAATTATACCGTATTTCTCACTTCATTCTTGCTATATATGTCCCCAGAGGCATATTTTAACTTTAAAACAACAAGTTACAACTATAACAACTCACACACAAAAACACGATTTTCTACATTATTCTTTTCTATAACTTTTCAGATTGTAATTGTGAAGTGGGGTGCCAGGTGGGGGTGCTCAACTAAAACAAACACATATTGACAACGCAAACAAAAAAGACTAAACTTGTTTTTCACATGAATGTTACACCTTTATTAATTTTAGGCGGGTCGCCAGTGCCTTTTACGTAAAAGAAACGGCTCTAAACACTTGTTCAGTTATTGTCAACTGCCTCTATATGTCAGTGGACTGAGCTTTAGGGCTACAACTTTGCCACGTGTGGTGTCGCTCCCTGGTAGAGGCATTTCTGATGGTCCTTCATTCATCATTTCATCTCCCTCTGAGGCTGCTGTCCCTTAATAAACTTAATAAAATCTGCTAACGGGACGTAACACCTCATCATGTTATATCATGCAATGATTTTCATTGGTTCAATATACGTTGTAACAAAACATTTCGAATAAAACATTGCAATGTTTTTAAATGGGGTACATCAGGTTTTTCGTTGTGTCTAGGGCTCCAACTTATAATTGTCAAGAAATTGTATGTTCAAACACGACTCTTTATTTACAATGCAACTCATTGTTCACAGTAATATGAAGAAGAAGATCTTATTCATAAATCAATAGGCCATAGGCCCGTGAGATACTACAAATGCATATATACATAGAACATATGACATAGCAATAAACATATTTACAGTTCTAAGTATTTACATCAACATTTTTCTGCTATAAACATAATATTATATTATTTGTATTCCTAATTAATAGAAATAACGGAGAAGGTGATACTGTTGTGATGTTACAACGTATTGCAAAACATTTCGAACAGAATTAATATAACAATCCCAAGGTGGTAGTGCCCCATAAATGCAGCAGGATTGGTGATTTGTTCTGTCCATACCTAACGCGCTCACTGCATCCGTACGGCACCGCCACCTGGGTAATTAACGGCTGTAAATAGTATTTATGTTAGCTATATTTGCAAACTAATGACACCATTCAAAATAAGTTTAATATAAAAACAACTGTAGTTATAACACTTTAAAGTTGGAAATGTAATTACATACATATTTACAATTATATACGACTTAAATAACATGCATATATGATAAATAAAACAAAGTTACATTAATTGGATGTCAAATATGGATTAAGAAGATTTTCATTATATGGTCAAATAATCTGTTTCATTACTTCAAAACATTTGAAGATATACATACTTAAATTTCTGATGACATTTTCATTTTCGCTACTAAATAGCTGTTTTAGCTTAAACATACTTGGTTTGTCCAGAAATACCTTTTTATGTGTATTTTACGTATTTCTTTAAATAAAGAACATTCTAAAATAAAATGATACTCATCTTCAAGCTTATTACACGTAATACATTTTCTTTTGTCACGGGGAATACTATGTGGTCTGTGCCATCTACCTGATTCAATTTTTAGACTATGCGATGAAACGATTAACCTAGTCATTGCAATTCTAAATTTTGGAATATTTACATATTCAAGAAAGAACTGGTAGTTAAAAGATACTATTTCTCTGAAAAATAACGCTCTGGGTGAATTGTCTACACGTTCACGCCAAAGCTGAAAATCATTATCATAAAGGCGTTGCTTAAAATTATAAAGGAAAGTTCCAACATTTCCTACACCCTGAGCGAGCCATACATAATGAAAACCCATGGAGGACAACAGCTTATGGACGAGAGTAACCCATGACACTTTATTTGGGTATTGTTCACTATCACGCATTAACATGTTATATACACATTTACAATACTTAGTATCATTCCTTTGTACAATTTTAAACCAATACTTGATTATTCTATAATATCTAATGCTTGTCATACTAAATCTACCCAGGACACCGTACACAAAATCATTTTGGGTAGAACGTTTAATTCGTAAAATACGTTTACAATATAATGTATGAATACGTTCAATATTCTGAGAATTATGAAAGCCCCAAACTTCACAAGAATAAGTTAATATAGGTAAAATAAGTTTGTCAAAAAGCTCCAATCTATGTTTAATCGAGTTATCTGAAAATTTTATCAGAAGTTTGCTTAGTTTAAAATAGCCTTCTGTGCTTTACCAGCTAAGGTAATTTGTGTTTCGCTAAAAGATCCACCTTGTGAAAAAACTATGCCAAGGTATGAAAACGTTTTGACTATTTCTAGATTCACACCATTAAAAACAAAATTTAAGTTTCTGGGTAACATTCCCGCTTTTCTAAAAATAATTACTTTGGTTTTATTAACATTAACTTTTAGTTTCCATCTCTGACAATAATCATATAATATATCAAGACCCTTTTGAAGACCTTCAGGTGTTTCAGAAAAAATAACTATATCATCAGCGTAAAGCAAAATGAAATTTTTCGTCATATACATATCAATGCCATCAAATCCATTTAACATAAAATGTTCTTCTATATCATTTATAAACATAGCAAAAAGAAACGGGGACAAACATTCTCCTTGACGCACACCGATGTGCTATCCTAGGCTATGTAATTATAAAACTATGTTTACGTTCATTCACTGTGTGGGGAAATTCCGAACTGTGGCGAAATGTTTAAAACGCACATTATACCTGTACAACTAACTACGGTAACGATTACGGTAAGAATTACGATAAGGAATACCGACTAAAACAGAGGGGTTTTCTCAAAGGCAATACGCCTTGAATGCTCGACCAAGCGTTTGCGCATCACTATATATAGGCCAATGAAATTTATTTATTGTGGACTGCCACTACTACAAAAAATCGACCGTCATATATAGCCTAAAATGTGCTGAAAATAACGTACACCACAATTCAACCAAATAGCCAACCATCATTATTTTAGAATTTATTAAACTAGTTGGCATACATGATATGATGAGATGGTCTGCAGAGCAATATATCATTTTTACAATCGACCAGTTATTCGCCATGCTTCCTTTTCTAAGCCCCACCTAATAAAGTTGATATTCGTTTTATACCATCTTTGCAAACTGGTTTAATTAACTTAATATTTTTGCCATTTTCTTGATACTTTCCTTTGAAACAATATAGCGCTTAATCTCGAATATACTTCATTTTTCAAGTAGGTGGGACTATTTACGCTCGGTTGCGCACGCATAGAAAGTGGTTATTACGTTTCAAGGAGGTGAACGAACTGTACGCACTGCATGCAGACACTGCGCTTGCATCCGGTGCGTCTTAACAGAAAATGGATATTCCACTGCATGAAAAGACATTGACAGTAGTTATTTCTCTTTCTATTTTTGTTATCATTAGAATTGTTGCTGATACTATTATAGCGACGGTAAAATAATGTAAATACAACAATTAATTCGCCTTTTCCCCCCGCTGTTTATTCGGTTTTGCCGGTATTAAATGGAAAAATCCACGAAGCGTATTTCTTTCGGCGTTTATGAGTTTTAAACGCCGGTAATCAATGGCAAATTTACCATAAAGCAATAACGCGATTCGTGGATTACGCCATTTTTTACCGACGTTTAATTGTTGTCATTATAAAACAACCTAAGGTTCATCTTATAACAATCACATTTTATTTCATAAATTGGCATTCGCATCGGTTTCACCCATCTACCAGTTTCTTTTTTGTAATCAAGAAACTACTGGTTTTGTACATACTATTCATCATCCTATATACACTGATATGGTTATTGTATCCATTTATTAAATGTAAACGTAAGTAAGCAAAGGATGTGTGCGTGCGTCTGTCTTGTGTGTATAGTCCATGAGTACATTAGGCATTTCTATGTGAGTGCGTGAGGGCGCGGGTGGTATAGGGCCCCCGGTATATTCATTATGAATTAAGTGTGATATTGTAATGAAGTATTAAGTAAGAATTATATTGGACTTCGTCACAGAACTCCTCAACTATTATTCTTACGGATTCGGGAAGTAAAGAGTACTGGTTCTGCCCAGGATAAAGTGGATGGGTCTGCATCCACAACTAAAATATCGACCCTCATATGTACTCTAAAATGTGCTGACAATGACGTAGAACATTATTCAATTGACAACTGACAACCAACAATCAACCGTCAACTGTTCTTAATTCTAAACTAGCTCTTTAGACTCGGGTTGAGATGTTGGCTGTGTACATTAATTACAATGTTTAAAAACGTTGGTCTTTTTGTACAAGCATTCAAATACATTATGATATTGTGTTTAAATGCGAGGGCCAAATAGGCATCACCTTGACGGTGATTAGAGTGTATGTTTACACCTGTCATAAATCCAGAAATATCGTGTCAAGACGGGTGCAATATATCACCTCAATATATCTCGTGTCAAATTTAAGGTACTCATAGGATTGTAGTTTTGGATGAGGGAGGGTCCAAATAGGCAGCACATTTGGAGATGGCGTATGTCCATAGGTGTAAGCGGATGTTTTTAGAACATCTGTCATAAATGATGAAATCTCGTGTCAAGATGTGTACAATACCTCGTGTACAACTGGGATGGAACTTTGAGGTGAGGAAGGGCCTAGCTCGGAATCACCCTAACGATGGTGTGAAGGATAGAAATGTTTTACAACACCTGTCATAAATCAAGTGAAAACGGTTGTTATTCTAATTTGATGAAGGTTGTGTAGAGTTAGTCGCATTTTAAATGTAAAATAAGGGATTACCTTCTAGCACACATCTTTTGGATGTTGGAATTTTTATTGTGATAATGTTGTGTGATTTTGATTTAAAGTGCACACATAACCAGGTTCAGAAGATATCACTGGGTGGATTATTATGTACTATGGCGTGGTATTCCAGTGTCGCAGCACTACATTTATATCTGTTACAAGTGGACAGTATGTATATACAACATTACACCGTAGAATCACACACGAACGCACACGCATACGCGTTATTTTATATTTCAAACCCTTCTCTCTCTCTCTCTCTCTCTCTTATTTATTTGATGTCGAGTTATCTGATTTCTTCCCTATCTTTTACACGTTTGCGCATTATCTTATATATACCATAACAATGGGTAAAAAATACCCTGTTTATGTTTAATTCATTAAAAAAAAAAAATTATGTTTACATTTTATCAACAATTTCTAGGCTTGCACACCCTATAGTATTTGCAATTATAATACATCGACAGTGAAAGCAGATAATTTACCCTTCTCACATAACGTGGAATCTTCACGCGACACCACCCATACAGCAGTAAATATGATCATATCCATTTTGTAAGCGGCAATCTGATTGGTCATTTCAAATGGAAAAAGTATAGGTGCACCGATACTTTTGTGCGTACGTCTAATTATGGGGGGTCAAAAAGAAAGTGTAGGTGCACCTGTAAAATTGTAGGTGCACCTATAAAAAGTGTAGGTGCACCTATAAAAAGTGTAGGTCCACCTATATATTTTATGGGTGCACCTACAATTTTATTGGTGCACCTACATTTTTACAGGTGCACCCATAAAATATATAGGTGCACCTACACTTTTTATAGGTGCACCTACATCAGTAGTTTTGACCCCGATCCTACACCATACACACCATGGGCAAATAAATCATTCTATAGCAAATCTTACGACTTTTGACATTCTTTTCAACATATTGTAATAAAGTTTAAATGTGTACTTTAAGCTCTTCGTGGGGGAGGGAGTGGGGTGGGGGATGTAACAATTACAACTAATGATAGTCCTTTTTTTAAAGGTCTAAACATGACGAATGAGTCTACAAATGACTCTTAATTTACAAGGAAATTCATTTTGCACAATAATAATTGTTATTCAAGGTTACCAGGATTATTGTAAGAGTTCTTTATTTCTATCAGAATTATTGGATCGAAATCAACTGTTCTTTAAGATCGCCCTCAGTACCTTTAAATTGCAGATGCATATCATTGGTATTCTTACGTTGATTAATTATATCTGTTATAAAGAGCGTACGTTTGTTAATTATATCTGCTATAAAGAGCGTACTTTTGTTAATGTGCGAAATTTCAACCATGATTATTATGAATCTTACATTACGTGCTCCCGCCTTAATTCCATTAAGCGATAGGAAAACTTATATTAGCAGGATTTTATAACGGATATTTCGACAATAAAACACGTTTAAAAACGTTTTTACTGGAAAATACCCTATTTAAAATTACCTATTAAATGTTTTAATTTTACAATATCCAAATTTTTAAGCCGAGATTAAGGTTTTATTTCATACCCAAGCCAACCCCGTTTTGCCTTCTTGGAGAAGGGGTTGGATAGGGTATGGAAGTTAATACTCGGACCACGTAATGATTCACCGAAATCGACTACCATAGAGGTTGCATATATAATGGCATGTTATGTAAGAAAAGACATATATACTGAAAGGAAAAAGAAACGCACGCGGAATTTCCGCTATATATTGTATACTGCACACTTAATTCCATATATATTCCAAGGAAATCCCAAGATGTTTTGTAAAAACAAAAGTTGCAGTTAGTTAAAGAAAGGACACAACTGCGATGTTGTAGACGTTTTAATCACAGTACACTTTGTAACAAGAAATTCATAAATGTTGAAGTTCCTCTTTGAAAAATTGAGCCAGTTCAGTACTGTATTTAACGTAAAGAGTTTGCAAACAAAATGAGAAAACAATGAGCGTGGCTCCTACGAAAGACGGAGTATTTACAACAAATTTTACAATAAATCTGCATTTCTGCATGTGAGAAGGTCTAGGCCCATTCTGCATTTTTCATCTCGATGTAAATAGAGGCTGGGCCTAAAATGTTCATTCCTGTTGTCGCCATATAACCTTTGTTTTGGTGCGCCGTTTGCAATTCAACTAAATATGGAAGGGCGCTGTTCCCCGATTCCATGTATCATTCTCTTCTCAAGGGCGGCTAAATAGCCTGTTGTTTTGTTTTTTTTGTATACAAGATGAACGAATCAATCTTTATTTGGCAATACTATTTGTAAAGTGTTATTTTTACCAATTTCTATTCACAAAACAAAGGTTGTAAAATTGGCTTACTCTTTGTTATGTTTAGTCGCACCGCGATCAATAATGGTGAACAGACAATGGTCGTATGATCCAAGGCTATGTTGACTGTCGGGTCAATGAAGTCTAAAGTAAAATATATAATAGCAATCAGCTCAGGTATCATCATGACTCTATTTCGTGTGAACCTTTGAATTTAACATTAAATCCACATTTGTATATACCGTGTTTCAACACATTCTTTATATGCTTAATATTGGGTTACATTATATCGATCCTTAGACTTTACATCAAATCAAATTAAATAATGGTATATTATCCGATACAGAATCGTCACCAAAACATATATATCATATGCACATTAAGGTACAGATAATTCAAATATCATTCATGAATATATACATGTATATAACATAATTAAGATCATATACTCTGTCAACAATACAAGAGTTATTAGCTGTTTTAACATTATCTTATTTCATTTCTTCCCCTTTAAAGGGAAACATGGCAATCTTGATTTTTTAAACCGTAAGTTTTTCTGCATAACTTGCATGTGTTCAAACATTAATATTAATTATAAGAATAGTATTAAGCAATTTGTTTTTGCATATTATTAAGTTTTGATATTATTGCACCAGTAATATATTAAAACGTATATTATAATAAGACGAAATAGTGAATGCTTAAATTTTGATTGATTTAAATGTAAACAGGGTAAAAGTAAAAATGATACTAATTATTTAAATCGAGACACCCATTTCAAACTCTTCAAGCTTGCCGAGTGTCCCTTTAATGGCTGAACTTTGGAGTCAATATATCTGCTCTTAGATTAAACATATCATGAACAATAATACATAATGCATTAAGGCTTTATTGTTTACTTAAAATAATTATTTAAACTGTTAAAGCATTAAATAGAACAATTGTTTTAATTACCTAATCACTAACTTAATGCACCTTGTAATATAAAAATCAGAAGTACTCACCTGTGCGCGGGATGTGCTGCCGGTTGTAAAACGTTCTTCACAGGACCACCAAGCCAATGCTCAATACTTCACTATAAGTATATATGTTATTAAATAGTCGTTTCCTAATTCAATGCACACAGAGCGCCGCTTCGCACGTCGTGTTTGTTTCCCCAAAAATAGTCTAAATATACTACCATGTTATTTATACATATCCCATGTCAAAATGTGAATGCCCTTCTACAATACTTGATTGACTTTTTATTACGTACACATCCATTGACAGTAAAGCATTCAAGCATTGCCTAGTCAAATATATAGAGAATATTATGTCAGTGCCTTTTACTATCAAGTTTATTAGGCGAGGCTTAGAAAACGAAGAATGGCGAGGCTCTCTGCCGAGCCATTCTTCGTTTTGGCGAGGCTCTCTGCCGAGCCATTCTTTGTTTTCGTGCCGAGCCAAATAAACTGGATAGTAAAAGAGAGCCTCGCCATTCTTCGTTTTCTAAGACTCGCCTTATAAACTTGATAGTAAAAGGCACTGACATAATATTCTATTTATCATGTAGGTTATCCACATTTTTTGTATGAATTACTATCATTACCTATTTCTCAGAATGTTACGCTTATCGAGGACGCCGCCATGTTGTTGTTTTTTGTTTGTTTATGCCGTCAGGCAACGTTACGTGCATGACGTCAGATAACGTTACGTACAATAAACGCCGAGGGATTCCGCATTGATTTGCTCTATTGGTAAGTGCCTAATAAAGCAAATTTAATAGGTCACCCCTTTATTAGGCAGAAAAGGATAAAAATGTGGTATTCTTTCTTACAGGCAGTTTGTCTCATTTTGTTATAATACATCCCAGTTTGGTATATAATGAGGGACTTCGATCACTAACTATAGTTTAACTATGGTCGTTGATCTGCGCATGTCTAGTAAAGGAGTAATGCGAACTTACTCTAGTTAAACCATAGTTTCACGCGGCATAGTGTAAAACCTGGAATGTGTTTACTTTATCATATAGATATATGTCAATCCAAAATTAACAACTAAAACTAGAATAAATACAGGCACATGAACAAATGTGTGATATATAGAGTCAAGTCTCAGCGAGTTGGTTACCAATTGAATACAGGCACATGAACAAATATGTAATATATAGAGTCTAGTCTCAGCGAGTTGATTACTAACTGACTTTCATACAACACCGAGATGGGCTAAGCCCATCGAGATTTTTAAATAAGGCCATACCGAGTTTTTTCTATCTTTAGCGGGTCATCCTACATAACACATCTAATGAAAACAAACATTTCTCCTCTGGTTGAAAGAGTCATCCTGCATAACAAATAAAAATTATACTGTAAATAAACATTTCTCCTCTGGCTGATGCAGTCATACTTCAAAACAAATATACTGAGAAAACAACGTTACTTTCTCGAAACCTACCTACCAGGCAAGAAAAAAGAAACGAAGAGTCGAGAGGAAAAAAACTACGATGGCCCAGTTGGCTCACATTTATTTCAGTTCTATTTCTTGACTTCCGCATTCCGCATTCCCAACTCCGCATTCCGAATTCTGGTTTCCGAATTCCGCATTCCGAATTCTGCATTTTATGCGTGCATGAAATCGCAGTGTTACTGTTAAAGATGCAATTACTTCTCACATTTTATATTTAATAATCATGTAATATAAAAGTGTATGAAAATTGCCAGTGACCACGATTGTTGTATTTTTATATAAACCACATATTTTAAATTAAATTCTCTATAACCTGAGTATCCGTGTATCCTTTGTATAAATACACCATAAACGTATACACTATTATACCGTATACATATACACAAACTCCTACTCTTATACCCTATAAATATACACAAACTCCTACTTGAGTATCTGTTAATTGAATTGGGGTTTTACGGCGCACCAACACATGAAAGGTTATATGGCGCCTAACAGGGATGAACATACCAGGCTTTACTGCAAATTCTATAGTAAACACTCCATTTACGATGGAGCCTCGTATCCACGTTTGCATACGCGGTGTCATGATGAAGACCTTGATGAGCATGATAAAAAAAAGACAAAATGAACATGAAGGGGGTCCTACCCCTCTGCCTCTAGCGGGATTTGCAATGGCTGTATTCTACCCCGGCAACCACACGGGGAGTGTATCTGTTAATCCTTTGTATATACACACTATAAACTTCAATATAAAATAGAAGATTTTCAAAAATCCTCTTATTTAGTATTAGTGCAAACATGAAAAAAACACATTATTATGGAATGCGGTGGTATTCGGAATTCGGAATGCGGAATGCAGAATTCGGAATTCAGAAGTCAAGAAATATTTTATTGTTATGTGTGTGTGTGGTGTATATCACTAGCGGATCCAGGTTGGAGTATAAATTCAGAGTGGATCACTAGCGGATCCAGAGGGAAGCCCGTGCGAAGGGCCGGACTGAGATTTTATAAATTACATAAAGTATTAAGGTTTGAAAAGTTTGGACCGCCTCTGGACCTCCCCCTGGACACTCCTTAGATACACCATCCTGAAAAAATCGAAAAGAAACGTGTGTTGTAGTTTTCTTGTTATTGTGAAAACTTCTGTTCCCCCTCGAGGTAAAATCCTGGATCCGCGTATTAACTTTCGGATATAAGATTACAGTGTATTCGTACCAATTAGATTTTAATATATATAGCAGGCGCGTAGCTGGGCTTACGCACCTACGCACGGGCGTACAATTATTTGTCAATGTCCGAATTTTTTTTCGAAAAAACAAAACAAAACGGAAGGGGATGGTGTGGGAGGGGTGAGTTGTATTAAAGTTCCGTATGCCGTACCTAATTTAATTTTGTCGTCTGCTTTCAATGTGAATTAAAATAGCAGTAAAAATAAGCTTAAAACTGCTATGTAATATACGCCAAAACTCACCTATGATCGTCTGGCAAAAAATAAATCACGGGGGAGCATGCCCCCGGACACCCCTATCGGAGGTGCGTAACTCAAATTTGGACCCAGCAACGCGCCTGGAGAGGGTAATGTCATCGCCTCATAGTCAATGAAAAAGACAACACACACACAAAAAAACACACACAAAAAAGGACGTTTGTTTTTTATGTTTGCATCAATAGTAGGTGTATTTTTGACAATTTTATATTTTATATAGAATTTAATGTTGTTTTAACGGCTCTTCAACACAGTATAGGTTATTTAGAGCCGCCCCAGAGAGAGGGGAAGGATACATAGGAATCCGGGAACCTGCCCTACTCTTATTATCGAATAGGTTCCTATGGTTCTTTAACGTGCTCGGAGGATAGACCGATACACGGGACCGCCCGGTTTACGTCCCCATCCGACGGACGAGGCTAAGGGAAAGTGCCCAAGAACACACCGACGGAACTCAGTGGCAGCACGGAGGATTGAACCAGGGGCCTCCGGTTACAAATTCGCCGCGCTACCGACTGCGCCCTTATATTTTATATTGAAGTTTATAGTGTGCCAAGGATCAACAGATACTCAAGTTGGAGTGTGTGTATATTTATGGGATATAATAGTATATACGTTTACAAAGGATCAACAGGGATATTCAGATTTTATCACATAACTTACACCATTCTATATTTTCGATATATACTACTGGTTATATAAGCATGCAAATAAGCCTAGTATGCGATGTCAAAAAAATATCGATAATGACTATGATCCAATTCCCACGGTTTTTGTCGGTTTCGCGTGTTAAAACGACAGGCAAAATGCAATAAAAGTCGATATGTGTGTTATGTGATAAATAGAATCTAATATTCGTTCTCACTAATTATTGACTTTATTAAACTCGTTAGCAAAAAGTATATTATGCTCGGCAAGAGCCTCGCATTATATCATTTTGCGAACTCGTTTAATAAGTTCAATAATGAATGAGTACTCATGCAAGTAAGATCCTCTATATATAGAATTTAATTTAAGGTTATGAATGTTATATTATAAAAAATGCAACATTCGTGGTCACTGGCAATATTCATACACTGGTCAAAATTGCTAACCGGTCATTTTATTATTTGGAATATTATATCAAATATTGTATATTTTGAGTTGATATTTCATACAAATAAATATGAGCAGCAAACAAAACGATCAATACATTTTGTAACTTCAAAACCCGCACTTCCGGTCTCGTGACTTATTTTGGCGCGAAATCGCATTATTATCCCGTGCTGCACGAGGTAAGATTTGAACATGTGTTTGTGTTTTCGGAATTGTTTATCGTTTCAATCCCAAACAAAAACTTACTAAACATTAAATAAAAAATGCGTCGGATGACAACGGAAGAGCGTGGACGGGCCGTCGGTATGATTATTGCTGGTACTTCGATTCGGCAGGTAAAGGACATTGCGTAATTTGTTCATTTTTATTAATTTATTTAATCGATTTTCAACGTTTTATTTTCTCTTTTTCAAGTCCAGTATTGTGTATTATAATATTCCTCATCTTTCTGGCAGGTTAGTTTATTCATAAGTTTACTTGTCTGTCCGTCCGTCCGTCCGTCACTTCGTTTGTTCGTTCGTACATGATTCTGTCTAACCATGTTCATTATTTCTGAAAAAGTCGCAATAATGAGTTGTTTTATATTTATAGGTAGCCAGAACAGTCAACAGACGTTTTTCAACAATTTACGACCTTTGGCTCAAGTGCAATCGCACCGGAAGTGCTGAAGACCTTTACCGAAGGCCAAAAAGACGTGTGACAACGCAGCGTCAAGATCGCTACATCCTTGTAACACACCTTCGTAATAGAAGAATAACAGCGACAGATATTGCCAGACGTTTAATAGGCGTCCATAATAGAAACGTGAGTGATCAAAGAGTACGAAATCGACTACGGATCATGGGATTGAGAGCGAGAAGACATTTTGTGGGATTAGTATTGACTGGAAGACACCGGCGAATTCGGCTTCAGTGGGCCAGAAGGTATTTGAGGTTCACCAGAGCAGACTGGGCAAATGTCGCCTTTACAGATGAGTCCAGATTTAATCTTCAGAAGTCTGACGGCAGAGAGCGAATTTATCGACGACATGGGGAACGATATTCGGATAATTGCGTCAACGAAAGATCTCATTTTGGAGGAGGGTCAGTGATGGTTTGGGGAGGTATTAGTTTGCACACTAAAACTGATATGGTGGTTGTTCGAGGAAACCTGAACGCAGACCAATACCAGCAACAAATACTTCGACCAACGCTTATTCCCCATATTCGCGCTAACCGTGGGATGACATTCATGCAAGACAATGCACCTTGCCATATTGCAAGAACTACCCGTCTGCTACTTCAGGGCAACAACATTCGAATAATGGAGTGGCCGCCATGTAGTCCGGATTTAAATCCAATCGAACATGTGTGGGACGAAATCGACCGTCGTGTGCGACAGTTACCAAGGCAACAAAATATTGCTGACCTCACAAGGGACATTGTCAATGTTTGGAATAACATACCTCAGCGTTTTCTACATAACTACATAAATTCCATGCGACAACGCTGTTTAGCTGTTGTACACGCAAACGGCTGTCATACGCGATATTGATTTTTGTAAATTTTGAAATTACTGGTATCTATGAATTTCGATACAATAAACTTCTTTGAAATTCAAAAAATACTTTGCTTTACTGATGTGATTACTTATAGAACATTTTTCAATACATTTATTTCCAATTTCACATATATTTTATTTTTCTGAGACAAATAAATAAGAAAATAACAAGTGATCGGTTAGCAATTTTGACTAGTGTACATCATTTTATTACACGATTATTAAATATAACATGTGAGAAATAACTGCATTTTTAACACTGCGATTTCATAAAACACATACATGCACGTGCACGCATACATACACTATTATTAATACTGTTATTATTATCATCATTATTATTATTATTTTCATTATAATTATCATTATCATTACTATTATTGTGGTTGTGGTAGTGGTAGTAAAGAGGTAGTATAGTAGTAGTAGTAGTAGTAGTTGTAGATATAGTAGAAGTAGTAGTAGTAGTGGTCTTTTACTCGTACTACTTACCTACTACCTATTATAAATGCGGAATTCGGAAGTCAAGAAATAGAAATGAAGTAAATGTGAGCCAAAGGGCATCGTGAAAAACAGCTGTATTTTGGATCATTATTTGGACGTTTTTCAACCGACACCATATTCAAACAACAAAACAAGTTATAATGATACTCATGTAGTAAGATTTTTATTTAATTCAATTAGGAATTGATGTAGTTGATCAAGTTGTTCATTTCCCTAGTCATTTTATATTGTTCTGCGTTGTCGTCGACGTGGAAATACGTTTCCGATGGTTTCCATATGAATGTCAAAAATGTTTTGTTTTTTTGGCCCAGACATTCAAAAACAATGACGCTAAACATAGAAAAAGAACTTGGTTAGGCACTAACAAGCTGTGACAGACTCTATTTATTTTTGTGTAGTATGGTGCTGTCCTTACTCTAACTTCCATTAATTTATCGTACGTTATAGTATGGTAAAGCTCCGCCCCTTTGTCTGTATTGAATTAAAATAATTAATGTTATGCATTCATCAAAGGCAATTCCACCGACCATACTACTGTAAACGGACGAGGCAAAACTAGTGCACTCAGCGAGGTTTGAACTCAGATTGCATGTGAAGCGATACCTACCGCTATCGCTCTGCGGCGAGACAGTAGTAACGCGTTTACAAACCTATCTACTTACATACATCCCCAATTGAGTCCTACTATACTATAATGCTATGCTATTGTGCACTGTCTTTGTTAGTCTGCGTACATGTGTGTGCCATGTACATAATTATGTCAATGTTTGTGTGTGTGCGCGCGCGCGCGCGCGCGCGTGTGTGTGTGTGTGTGTGTGTGTGATAGTCTCTGTGTGTGGTGTGGTTAGAGGTTATAATACCAATAGGTTAGAACATGTCAGATATTATACATTCTGTTCCCATGCTTTCCTGATAGCCTTATATGGTAAAATAAGCATATTTCACATTTTTTCCATTCCAATTTTCTTCCAGATTCATTCCATATTTCATCCTGTACTCAGTACATGTGTCACAGACTAAATTCTGGAATGGAAACCTTAGACTAGAATGGAATGGAATGAGATTGGAATCAAAGGCTCATTCCATTCCAATTCCATTCCATCCCAGGTTTTAGACTATGCCGATACATGGTGCATTTAAACCATACGTTTTTTACCTTGACACCGGCAACGCAATTTCTCAAATAATTCGCTATAAAACAGTTAATTGTTGTTGCAATTGTATATATGTATCGAGTAACTGACTACATACAAATAGCACATTTATAACTCGAGTCAAATGTCTATAAATGCCGAAGATACAACAAAGTTAGTTTCAAATTTGTGAAAGTTTATTTTTGTCCGCCATGTTTGAACCAGAGCAACCATCCCCTTGCCGTGGGTTGAACTATAGTAGAGTGATGACGTCATTCTGGTTAAACCATTGCGTATTCGATCTGACCATAGTTAAACTACGGCTACTATAGTTCGTGATCGAAGTCACTCAATGCGACACGATAAAGGTGTCGCAGTGGTTAAAATCATTAAATATATAGAGGATCTTACATGAGGACTCATTCATTATTGAATTTATTAAACGAGTTGGCAAAGTGATATAATGCGAACTCTTGTCGATTATTATTTCATTTTTGCTAACGAGTTTAATAAATTTAATAATGAAGGAGCGAATGTTAGATTATATTTATCACATAATTCACATATCGACTTTTATTGCACTTAGCCTGTGGCCTTAACTGACATAAACCGTGGGAATTGGATCATAATCATTATCGATTTTTTTTGACAGCGCTTACTATGCTTATTTGCATAGTTATATAGCTAAATATTGAATGGTGTTATTCCATTCCCACGTCATAAGTTATGTGATAAAATAGGATTATTACTAGAGTAACGTGTTCTGGAAGTTGTATCACCTCGAGTAGGTAAATGCCAGATCAAGGATCACACGAGAGGCGGAGCCTCGAGCCTCTCGTGTGATCCTTGATCTGGCATTTACCTACGAGAGGAGATACAAACTTCCAGAACACGTTACTCTTGTAATGATACCCCTTACACATCATTAACATAGAAACATTTGCATTACTATTGCATGCACATTCAATAAAGCATATTATAAAGTTTCTCGATAAAGTGCTGC
The DNA here is from genome assembly GCA_037043455.1 of Cyrtodaria siliqua. Lineage (NCBI taxonomy): Eukaryota > Metazoa > Mollusca > Bivalvia > Adapedonta > Hiatellidae > Cyrtodaria > Cyrtodaria siliqua. The sequence continues at coordinate 42,170 of JAWPHD010013572.1, read as the reverse complement.
GGAAAAATGTATGTAGTTTTAAGGTGTTGGTGTTCATGAGTCTGACCTATTTGTTTTGTTTGTATGACGTAACGTCGTCTTGACGTTCTCGCGTATAATGGCGTTAAACTTGCTTGAATCATTGGAAAACCGCTGTTCTATTTTTAGTAAGATAGTGATAGTAATTCTATTTTAAGTAGCATAGTGATAACCTATAGTGTGATACGGCTTGTTGTATACCATTGTAAGAAAATGAAGGTACTATGTATATAGTATTGATAGGTATATAATAAAGTCACGAACAGTCTAAGTTACACCACGCATAATGGTAGAGAGCCCGCCTAGCACGCAGAAGGTCATGGGTTTAATCCCCGACTGGGACACACCAAAGACTTTTGATATAAAAGCAGTACTTGTAGCTTTCTTGCTTGTAAAGGTTGGTGTCAGGACAGGTTGGCCCCGTGTCAGTATAATGTGACTGGGTGGGGGACATTTAAAATTGGTATGTCGCATTTTATTCAGGGGGAGAAACACTGAACTCTTTCGCCTTCGTGTTCAATTGATACACCTTATTTTTACAATCCAAAAGCTTGTCGCATCCCAAATCACACACACATACACGCAGTCATGATCAACCTTTATAAACAAACACTTACATTCACTGGATTCTTTCTGTTGAAAATAAAATTAGCGTTAAATTATTATTATTTTTAGTAGTAGTAGTAGTAGTAGTCTTTTCAAGGCGGAGCACCCACTGCACGCACACTATGCGCACTCATACACAGGTCCTTAATAGAAAATGGCTATTCCACTGTCAGGAAAATATCCTGACGGTATAGTTGTCTCCCTTGAACATGTGTGTCACTATCAATCTCTCAATGCACAATAGTGTCGATACTAAAGCGACCTGGAAAATAATGTAAATATAAAAATTGATTTGTATTTTTTCGGCGTTTATGCGGTTTTCAACGCTGGCAGTGAATGACAAATGTATCACTATGCGGTTCAATTCTTCTACAACTTCTGACCACAAATCATTAGTGTTATTACTTACTGGTCCTGTGGGCTCATCAAGCCCAATTTGTATGGCTTTAAAGTAGAATATCGCTTAAGCCGGTACTAGGAGGCGTGAGGGGTGTTGCACTTAACATTCTTGGATACTGGATAAGGCTATCCACGTATTACATGGAGATGGAAAGTCTTATCTTTCCGGGTAAAGATACAAGTCACCCGCGCACCAACATCCGGTATGCAGGAAAACATGAAAAACGTTAATAGCTGGCGGCGTCAACGCACAATATGCCTCTGATATGCAAGAAAAAGAATCTGTCATGGGTATTCGGTTCAGATGGGGAATTCCAACCCTTGGTATAAATGTTTTAATCGGAACCTCGGCAGAGCCTCGGTTCCAATAAAAAACACATACCTCGGGTTGGAATTCTCTATCTTCACCGGATACCCATGAAAGATTCCTATATTACCCCTCATGAACAGACACAATAAAACCGAGTCTTCTACTTTTATCTCTTGTTTGTGTCTGTCTGTTGTTCCAACGGATCCCCTATTCAGTATGTATTCTCCCTTAATGGCGTTCAATACAATATCAATGTCAATACATATTCATCATAAACAAAGGTAATTCGTAATTCAGTAAGGTCATAGTATTAACTTAAAATAATTATGACGGTAATACACTGAATTAAATAGAATTTAATAACTAGTGTTTTTGAGATACGGGAAATATCTTCCGAGGTAGAGAAATGGCCCCGATATAAGAACGAGTGCGGAGAACGAGTTCTTATATCGGGGTCATTTCTCTACCGAGGGAGATATTTTCAGTATCTCAAAAACACTGATTATTAAACTATATACTAAAAAAATTAAAATGATATTTTATTAATATTTCTAATGATTCACGCCTTTTTACACCAGTTTGCACGAGAACGCCAAGACGACCTTACGTGATACAAACAAAACAAGTGGAACCGGAACACTTCGTTAATTTCCGTAATCGTTATTCCCTAGTGGCGGAATCTGACGACGACGTCCGTAAAACAATCGGAACGTCATTTGTCGTTGACGTTCCCGCCACTGACGGAAAAGGCCGAGCAATGTTCCGTACTGGGAAATATCTCCCACTGGGAATATTTCCCAGTAGAGCAAACGAGTAGATATAGCTTTTCTATTCCCAGTATTTCCTATACAAATCACAGACAAATATGTAATATTAAAATATAGAGTGCAACCAGATTTGCATGATCGGCCTTATTCGGAATATTACGCTGCTGTAAACTTGTACTTCAAACATGTGTTCAAACATCCTGGCCTAGTGTTTAAGAAGAATTTAAAAGTTGACAATCATGAGATATTCCGGAAATCAGCATTTAACCAGATGGATGTTTTCCAATTCAACTCCTTGAACAATATTTAACTCCGCGCATTTTGCAATTGCTCTTTCTTGATTTTGAGGAACTTAAACCCTGCTCGTGAGAAAGATTTTTCATATAGAGGTATCAATACTTTATCAATGCATATAGTTTGTTTATTTGTATGCTCCCCAATATTTTCGGTGTAAATCATAGCCGCCTTTCTCTCCGTCCTTATGTGCGTATATATGTGCGTATGTATGTCCGTCTGTCCTGCTTTCATGCCTGCTTAACTCCTCCTACATTTTACATCCGATTTTCATGAATCTTTACAGAAAGTATCAGTATGATGTCCAGTAGCAGATATTGTCAGGACGTTCCGGTTGAATGATTTTATGTAGAATTACGGGACTTTGAAGTTTGCAAACTCTTTAAGCCGAAATTAAGGTTTATTTCATCCCCAGCCAACCCCGTTTTCTCTTCGTAGAGAAGGGGTTGGATGGACTCGGACCAAATAATGCAATTTTTTAAAAAAAAATCTTGTCCACTCAACTCCTGCTACATTCATCCGATTGTATTTCACATGTGTTCACTTTATTCTCAAAGCTTCCATCTTAAACCGATTTCTTGTTAAACTTGTTTTGCTAAATTTGTCATTAAAACTTTTTGAACATTTCCAAAAATAGAAATACATACTTTCATTGACTCAGGAACCCTTTTTCGCCTCTCACCCACTGGGAGATAAACTGGTAAGTGTCGATTATTACCGAGGCAGTTATTTCCCTTGCCAGTCACGGTAGGGCACGGTAGGGGTCACGGTACTTTCTGGCGCTTAAATGTGCATATAGTTTCTCTTTTTTGTTGCAGGTGACAAGAATGGGTCAAGTTCATGATTCATACAGGTTTGGATATGCCTGAATGTTTCTGAGCCCAGATATGAGCATCTAATACCGGGTAGTGATACACTTCAAAATGTAAATGAATTTGACAAATTCAAGAGGGTCTCTTCAAACTATTGATATTAAAATAGCAAATTGGTCAACCCCGTGTTTTTTGCTGGATAATTCGAGCATCAGACATCAAGTTTCACAAAGAAACTATTTTTAAGAAAATTCAGGAAGTTCTACAGTGGTCCAGTGGGGTCCTGCTACATATGTAGAGCAATGTAAAATTAAATGTGTTAGTAGTATAGAGAATAGGGGTACCAAGACAGTTTCCCAGAGCGGGCTTCAAACCCAAGCAACTGTAAAATGTGTCGGCGATGAATGTTAACTCAAGCATACCATCATTTACAAAAAACATAAATGATAGGCATACTTGGACCAAAAGCCCTGACACATATTATTAGTTACTTGAGCAAACCCGCTCTGGGAAACTATGCTGGTACCCAAACTCTATATACTACTTATCAATCCAGTTGATCATTTCAATAACATTATATTTTGCTCATACGATTCAACTAAAACATTTGCAATTCATTAAGCAAAGTCAGACGGAACCGGACAGTAGTCTTCATCATCGCTGTACATATCGTATTTTACCATGGAGAATTTTATTTTCCTACACTTTGCTATTTTGTATTTTAGTTCAAGAAGCTCTTCCCTGTTTTTATTCAGCTCACGTTCATAAGTATCCATTTCAACCAGAAATCGTCTTTGCTTGCTGACTTTGCTTTTATTGGTGTCCATAAAATCATCACGAACTACTTCATATTCTACTTGGAGTTGCTTGCTTGTCATTATTTTTTCTATATTTATCTTTTAAATTGTTAAGTTTTTTGCAAACCCTTTCTAATATTTCTTGTTCCATTATATATAATAATACTATACATAAATATTTTTAAACCCTTATTTAATATTTTCAACATCCTTAAATGGAACCCAACTATTGAAATCCTCATTGTAACCCTTCCATTAAATCAATGCTTGTTTTTTTTTTGTAATCACGTCGTATTACTTTTTCAATCCTGAATATTTCTTGCTTTGCCTTTACCATTTCTAATTCATTAAAAACTTCCACCAATGTTTTGGTTGTTTAAATCATTTATTTTGAATGTCACAGGATTTGTATATTGAATTTCGCCAACAACAAATATGTCTTCAGTCCAATTTGGAGTATAACCTTTCTCAAACGTTCTTTTATATTTGCTGATTCTAACATTATCCCCTATTTTAAACTTTGGCTTAATTTGATTACTTCTCATTTTTTCCATACAAGTTGAAATACACCATTCCTTTATTCTTTTCATCACTTGCTTCAGTCGGTGTCATTTTAATACTCCGATGTTTTGTATTATTGTATTTATCAACCATCGCCTGTAGCACGTCTAAATATATATGTGTATTGTTTGCTGTGAAATAATTCCACATCCTCTCTTTTAATGTTCTATTAAATCGTTCAATAACTACAGCCTTTCCGAAATTAAAAGTGTGATACATTTTGATATTATTATCATCAAGGAATTGCATAAACACCTTGTTATAAAATTCCACACCTTGATCAACCCACAACAATTTACACTGTCTTCCTGTGCTTGTTATCTGTTGGAACGCTTTGGTAATTTCTAAACCAGTTTTATTTGGAACTGGTACAACCCAAGCAAATTTTCTAAATACATCAATAACAGTAAGCAAATATTTAGTACCTTTATTATACTTTGAAAACGATTGCATATCAATCAGGTCAACAGACCATATTTTAGCAATTTCATTAACAATCAGACGGCGTTGAGTGAACTTTCTTCGTATAGGTTGATGAAGTTCATCTGCTAACTTGTCAGTCCATTTCAACGCCTTTTCTCATTTTTTGATGCCCCATGACCAAGTTATATTTTGCACTAATTGCAGGCTTGTCTATCAAATTCTTTGCGATTTTTTCTCCAAATGATTTGGATTTGCTCGTTTTCAAACCGGTCAGCATGTTTTTATCGCACATTGATTTATTACTATGATTTTCTTCATAACAGTAATCATGATCTTTGCAAATAGCATCTTATTCATTCGAAGGTTCACCACTATCAAGCGGATTACCAGGACCGCAATATTTATAAACAGGAAGTGTTAGCCCCTTTTTGGGTAGCAAAGGGAGTAATGCTTTATGAATATCAATACTCCCGCCATGTGTACTTTTAACAAACTGTGTTTTAGTAATACCACAAGATGCACAAGTTGCTTTAAAAATTCTTCTCCCATTTTTTGCTAAAATATACTGAGGATTAACATTTTCAGTAATTATATTTTCTTTCACACTGTAACTCATATATAATATATAATTAGACTAAACTTTGTTTTTCAAAATATGATCGTATTATCTTTTCATTTTCCACGGGTTTGTATGGTTTTAGTATTTTATAAAGAATATCGTACAAACTGTTTCCTTCTTGCAACTTTTTGACAAAGTACAGAAAGAAATATCCGCACAGGACACTTGTTTTATCTTGATACTGAATAGTGTTGTATTTTATATTAGGTATGTACGTTAAAACTTCTTTTGATGGGCTCAGACCAAAGGATCGAAGTAATAAATATCATAGTAACAAGTCCAGTGTGTACCAGGTCCAGTATGATCATCAAGATTAATAATATCAGATTTTTGTTTATTTTGCTTTATTCGTAATTTGTTTTTTCTGTACACCCCACTGAATTTCTATATACCTAGCTGCTTAACCCATTTCATTATATCTAAGTTAGAGATAAGTTAATTTTTAATTTTTAATTTTTTTTTACAAATGGGTATATGGCCTTATTTGTGAGTCTGCTTGTAAACCATTCCCACGATCAACTCCTTTTCCTTTTCTACCTACTTGTAAAGAAATATAAAAATATCGGACAGGGAAAGCAGCATTCAAGGACGACAGTCAACCACAAAACACAAAAACAAACACGCAAACAGACAAACGAGGAGGCAAAAGTAATAAAAAATGCAAACGACATCCCAAACACAAAAGGGTTGACAATAGGGCTACCGCCTTGGAACGGTCAGTGGCAACAAAGGCCACTGGGGGTTTAAACCGGTTCTAGGGTGCACCAAACCTCACACTTACCCTACTGTCATGCCATTAAAACAGGACAGTGTAAATAAAGAAATCCCCGCCATGATCTAATCTCTAACCAACAAGGCAGCATCAATAGGCAATATAAGTAAAGTAAGTATGATAATGGACCTTTGGAAACGGCCGAGCACGACACATACGAAATATTGCAGTCTCGGTTTGATTGAGACTGTTCATGAGCGGTAAAACACACATATGCTCGTGTAAATATAATACAAAAAAAACAATAACCTAGAAAGCCACAATGAAGGTACTCAATGACTTGGCAGAAGCCAGAGCAACAAGAGAATAAACCATTAAGGGCACGACAGGAAAGATCATAGACAAACATCAAACGCCACCGTCCCAATGACCTTTTCCAGTTAAGCCACTAATAAGAGATCAAATCAATGGAATTCCTAGTGATGCAAGCAGTCCGAGAAATCCCCCGTCTTGTTGTTGTTGCCTTGTCAGTTTAATAGGGAAACACGATTTGGATTTTATTATTTTGTTTATTTGTGGTAGCGTTAATGCATTATTTGATTCAAGTAGCAGTTCTTGTTTTTTATCACTAGGAATAGTTACCATCCCATTTCCAAATAGTTTGCCAATTCCAGTACTTGCCAGACCACTATGTAACTATTATCTGATTGTTGTTGCTATAAATGGCTCCATATTGATGATTAAATGTTAATGGTAAATGGCATTGCAATATATTGTAAGGCAATGTAAGGCACTATATTGTAATTCATTGTACTGTAAATTATTTCTAGTAGATGTTAAGTGAGAAAGTAATATGATGTATTGTTGAATGCATATATTTATTGTAATTTGAATATATTTAAGTGGTTATCGATTGATTTAATCAATTGATTGATTAAATATGGAAACATGAAGAAGTGTTTTTGTCTAACTACGGGTCCCTACAAAGCCCCTATTACAGAGCGACGGAAGTTTCAGGTCAGATAGCATTCGTGTGACGCATACCTACTCGCGTGACTTGTAGTCTCCGGAGACAAACATAGCAGCTTGGCGTTGGACCTTTTCCAATCTGTTTATGTCTTTCTTATAGTAGGGATCCCAGACTGTGGCGCTATATTCCAGCGTCGATCGCACCAGTGCCAGGTATGCTGATTTTTTGCATGACTTAGGGCAGTGTTTTAGTTTGGCTTCATGAACCAGAGGGATTAGTTGGCCTTCTTGATGGTCTTTATTAGGTGCGCATCCTACTTCAGGTCTTCCGATGTGGTTACTCCGAGGTAGGATTTTTCCTTAACTTGTTGGAGGATCTGATTATTTAGAGAGTAGAAGTTAGAAGATTTTGAGATAATGCTCATGATATAACACTTTTTGGCATTAAAGTGTATGCCCCAGTTGTGAGCCCAATCTTCTAACGCCTTCAAGTCGTCTTGGAGTATAAGATGGTCCTTTATGGTTTTATGACGACCCAATAGAGGAGGCAGTCATCCGCGAATAAATGCGCCTGTGACCTAACGGATTCAGAGAGATCGCTAATGTAACACAGAAAGAGTAGAGGCCCCATGACTGTACCCTGAGGGACACCGGAGTCTACTGTGACTGGGTCCGAGTACTCGCCTACTACTAAGACTTGCATATGTCGCGGGGTCAGGACGTACGAATCCAGGTGTTTAGGGGTCCGTAATAATGTTTTATCTTGGCCAGAAGCTTCTCGTGGGGGACTGTGTCGAAGGCCTTCGAGAAGTCTAGGATAATCATATCTATTTGGCTGCCGACTTCATGTTTTTTCAGTAGATCATTTACAGTTGCAAGAAGTTGGGTTTTACAAGAGTACCAAGATTTGAAGCCATGCTGAAGGGAGGTAAGTATATTGTTGTTTTCGAGGTGTGTAAGAATATGTCTGCAGATGATGTGTTCAGGCAGCTTGTATAAAACGCAGGTAAGGGATACAGGTCGATAGTTCTCAGAAAGGTGTACGTTCCCTTTCTTGAATACTGGAGCGATGAACGCGTTTCGCCAGTCTTTTGGGAGCTGACCCGAGTTGATGGATGTTTGGAAAATCATGCGTAGCCCAGGAGTCAGTTGTGTTGTGCAGTTCTTCAAGATGTTGTTAGAAATCTGGTCTGGACCAATGGCTTTGGTCGTATTGATTCTCTGTAAAAGTTTTTCAACGCCCTTAGATGTTATAACCAGTAGTGGAATAGTTGGACTAGGTTGACGGTTGATTTTGGGTGTAGTGTAGGATGGATCATCTTTGGTGAATACTGACTGAAACTGTTGGACAAGGATTTCTGCCTTTTCTTTACTGTTGTTTACTAAGTTACGGAGCTTCTTTAATGGCGAAATACCAATATTGTCTTGCCGTTTGCGGACACAATAGCTGTCTACACCTACTCCATTATATCCGCGATGCTGACAGAATGGTCTCCTTCAGATACTAACTTGCGCCCTTCTTGTCATAGATTTGTTTTATACTATGTTCACATGATCATTTATGTGTTATGCTTATATTGCCTATTAATACTGTTTTGTTTGTTAAAGCATATAACCTAGCTGGCGGGGATTTCTTTATTTACACTGGCTCGTTTTATTGGGATGACAAGAGGGTAAGAGTGAGGTTTGGTGCACCCTAGCAGCTGGTTTATGCCCCCATTTGCTTTTTTCCACTGACCGTTCCAAGGCGGTAGCCCTATTATTAATCATTTTATGTTGGTGATGTCTGTTTTAATCATATTTGTAGTTGTTGTTTGTTTCTAAGTGTGTTCGTGGTTGACAATACAGATGCCATACAGTGCAATTCTTGCGAAACCTGGTTTCACTTTAAGTACACTGCCATGAACCATGACAATTACCTGATCCATGTAGGTCGTAATTCCTACTCTTGGCAGTGTTTAAGTTGTGGACTACCAAACTTTAGTTCATCCTAATTTGATGCCTCACTCTCATCCCTCGCTGATCCTAATTTATACAGTAGCCTCGAGGTGTCGGATTCCTTGTTTGCTCTGACATCCACCCCAAAGAAATCAAAAGGTAGAAAAGTATTAAAGGTAAGTGCCCGTAAAAACAAATCGCGTAAACGTAAGGTTTTAAATGTTAACCTTCGTTCATGAACAAGATCGGTGAATTCCACACTCTGATCGACACAGAAAAAACAGATGTTCTTATTGGTACAGCATCATGGCTATCACCTGACATATGATCCTCAGAATATTCCTACCTGAAAGCTTATCCTTATTCAGAGAAGATAGGTAAGGCATAACAAAACGCAGTGGCGGGTTTTTTGTCATGGTAAATAAAGATCTATTATACTCCCATTAACCCCAGTTCACCACTTACTATGAAGTGATATGGGTGAGCCTGCAAGTAGTTTGTGCTAAACCCCATTTCATAGCTGCTTTTTAAGAAAAAAACCTGACCGATCTGAGGAAGTCAGTTAGAATGGTAGTCAAACATCCTGGCACCATACGGTTAATTGGTGATATGAATTTCCCAAAGTTCAACTGGAGTGGGAATTCACCAACCCACTTACATGACTGCCAATATCAGGCGTTATATGAAGATTGTATTGAATATTTGTAAAATTTTAATCTTGTCCAAATACACGTTCCAACAATATTCTGGATCTCTTTTTAACTACAAATGATACTCTAATAGAAACTGTTTCTGTAATTCCTAGTATCAGTGACCATGATATTGTCTGTGTTGGTGCCAAGATAAAGCCAACACTTTTAAAAAAAAAAACACGCCATATATATTTATATAAAAAAGCTCTTCAAGTCCAAGATGGAATCCTTCAAATACTCTTTCTTAGTTGATTACCAAGGTAAGTCCGTACAAGAGCTCTGGGACGAGTTTACTGTATACCTCCAGAAGTCCCAAGATGACTGTGTGCCATCAAAACAAAACCGAGGTAATCGATCTCTTCCTTGGATCACACAGGACATTCGACGATTAATTCGGAAAAGACACAAGCTCTAGGTACAGAAAAAGACAAAACAAGATCATCTGAAATGGAGACACTTAGTAAGGATAAAGGTAAGAGATGCCCATAATGCATACATTGAAAACCGTCTAGGTGTAAATGACGAATATTATGGTTACACTAAAGGACAGTAAGAAGTTGTTCTCCTTCCTGAAGGGATTCAGACTGGACAATGAAGGCATGGTAAGCTGCAATCTGACACCACTGCAAAGGCTAATACTAGTATTCTTAACGAGCAGTTCCAATCTATCTTCTCCCTTATGGACACTAGTGGTTACAGATAGCTTTCGAACATACACTGGAAACCATACCCCCATCATGCCCGATATTGATATATCAACAAACGGTATTTTAAAACTTTCAAATGGCGTTAACCAATTTTTAAGGCAATTTTTCAACTTTCCCTACAGACATGCCAAGTACCTACTTACTGGATCACTGCTAATGTTGTACCTCTTTACACAAATAAGGGAGATCGGACCATGGCACAAATTACCGCCCCATCTCACTGACCTGCATTCCGTGCAAAGTACTCGAACACATAGTAGCCTCCAACTTAGCGAAGCACTTGCACTCGAACAACATAAGGTAAGACCTCAAGCACTGGTTCAGAGAAACGAGGTCTTATGAGACTCAATTAGCCATGCTGATTGATAAAATGCAAAAACATACAGTCAAGGTAAGCAGACCGATTTAATCCTCCTTGATTTTATCAAGGCCTTTGACAAAGCCAACCATGAGAAACTGCTATAAAAGCTCAGCCCTTATAGCGTTACAGGTGAGACCCTAAACTGGATACGGGCATTTCTTAATGACAGGACGCAGACAGTAGTACTCGAAGGCGAGAAATCAGACATTATACCAGTTACATCCGGTGTTCCTCAAGGTAGTTTCCTAAGCCCGATATTGTTTCTTGTGTATATTAACGAGCTGCCTGAAAGTATCACCTCACAATAAGGCTGTTTGCTGATGATACAGCAGTTTACCTGACTAATGACGACCAACAAACCTACGAAAACACATAGACACGTTTCAGAGGTGGGAGACTAAGTGTGACATGAAATTTAAAGCGTCTAAATGTCAAGTCATTAAAATCAAAAGGTCAAAACACCCACTTCCCACAAACTATATACTTCACGGACAGGGTAGCAGGTAAGGCAAACCAAACGCTTGGCTTAATAAACGTAATATAAAGGTTAATTCTCCCAAACTTAAGGAATGTGCATGCAATGCCATTGTCCGCCCACAAATAGAGTATGCCAGCAACATTTGGGACCCCACACGAAGTCCAACATCGACAAACCTGAAAAAAATCCAACGCCTAGCAGCAAGATGGACGTTAAACGACTTCTCAAGCTACTCGAGTGTTACTTGTATGTTGGAGAGGCTGGGATGGAGGCCATTAGAGCAACGTCGAGCAGATGCGTGCCTTTGCCTTTTTTTTTATATAAAATAGTGCATGATATGGTAGCTGTCCCTGTTACACAACACTTCGAACCCAACCATAGGATTTCGACTGCTGTAAATACTCAATATTTCCTGCAACTGTTGTCCAGTGGAATTCACTCCCAGCTGATGTCGTGCTGCAGAAAGATCTTGACTGGTTCAAGCTGGCTGTCAGCCGCATCCACCACGTCAGACCACTGTTTTTAACCATGCTTTTATCTTCGCATAGATAGATAGATGAGAGAGAGAGAGAGAGAGAGGGAGAGGGGGTGTGGGAGGTAGGTAGACTGTGGTATGTTTTATACGAAGTACGGTATATGACAATAAGCCCGTGTAAAGGTTGTGTTCCTGCACGATAAACCGGTTCTTCTTTTTACACAAACAAACCCACTTTATTTAAGCGGTATACATTTTTGACGATTTACGTACTGTTTAAATATATATTTGCTAGTTTTAAATGTTGCAAATGTAGCGTATGATGTATCTCTTCCATTAATTCCAATATATTGTCTCCGAGTCGTGTATTTAAGACGTTATAGAGTAATTTATAATTATGAAAGGTTAGTGTTTGTTCATGCATTATTTTAACGATGCGTAAGGTCTTTTTGTGTAAACGCGATAGTTACAACGTGCACATAGTCAGTATTGTATTTTGCTACACCACCAGTGCAACATAGAGATTACGTTATCTAAAATCTATATAATATGTGCTTGATATTGTTATATTGTATAAACAAAACTGGAAGCATTCAGGGTTCATGCGTTCACAAATACATCTTAATTATGTTGAAAATTAAATGTTTATTAAATAGTATATGTGTACCAATAAGTGGCCGTGGTCTAGTGGTTAAACGTACATCCATCAAAACTAAAAAGCGCAACGTCTGTGGTTCAAATCGCGTTCCGGGTTAGTACTTTTTTATCACATATATTCTGAAGCCGTACATTTATCGATGTTACCTGTACGAAGACTAAATAAAAATGTGATATTTTACGCATCGATTTCTGCCTTATTTACCAACTTCTGGAGTGTTCGTCGATTTGAAACTATTTCACACGTGACTCATTCATATTCATGTGTTTATTACCAGTTAAAATAGAGAATGTGTAGCTTTAAGCTAATTATACTGAAACTAATCACATCACATGTGCGACAATTTCGAGATAATTATTTTATTTTTAAAAATGAATTTCTATTGTACAGAACTATTTCTGATAATATGTTAGAACAACAAATGTTTTAATATTTCAGAAATATTATAGCTTGTCTTCTTGTTTGGTCAAAAAGGACATCATTATATAGAGATAGTGCATGACTGTTTATTTTACACTTGTTTTGGGAAAGTAGAGCTATTAGAAAATGATGATGAGCTTCATGTTGCGTAATAGTTGTCATTCACACGTGCATGCACTACGGTGGGTTGCTGGTGATGGACTCTTATTATCTCCACTGACAATTTCATGATTAATTTCAAAACATATCCTGCCACACGCATGCCATAGTACCGTTGTGATTATATGTTTTCAGCTTCACTTCATCTCCTTATCATATTTTATGTCCATGCTTCCTCACTTTGCTTATTCTCCATATTGCTGAATAAATATTCCATATCCCACTGCAGTAGTACACTTGTAAAACCGCATCTTACAATAGGAAAAACACTCAGAGATAATATGCACTTCTCAAAATGTATTTTTATAGCAATATTAACTATAACAATATTACTATGGCTTACAACGAATATATTACTGTCCGGTGAAACACCCTAACCCAGGTCCTGTTTTCTCAAATAGTCCGTCTATCTTCCAGAAGCAATTCGTCCTCTGTCTACTCGGATATGTTAGACATTTCTTATCACCTGTCACTGGTCCATTATAATGTGCAAAGTATTTAGCCAAAATTAAATAGTATAAGTGCTGAACTCCATGTTATTATTCTCAGAAACTTGGCTCAATGACTCCATTTCTACCGAAAGTCTACGATTCCAAGGCTTAAATATCCATGAACGCCGGGATCGCCCGGGCGACAGCCATGGTGGCGTCATGATATACGTTAAAGACTCAATGCACTACTCGCGTAGGTCTGATCTAGAAATAAACCAATTAGAATGTATTTGGATTGATTTATCCCTGAACCAAAAACACGTTCTGGTATGTGTTTTTTTACAGATCACCTACTTCTGATGTTACGTATACTAAAATGATAGAGGATTCAATAAGTCTTGCTATCGACACAGGAGTTAAATATATCTTTAGTACGGTTGATTTCAATTTTAATATGTTAAATCAGTATACTTTGCGAAAGGTTGATATGTTGTGTCAGCAATTTAATCTAGTCCAGTCTATTAATGAACCAACTCATTTTGCTGAGACATCTGCTTCTCTAACTGAGATCCTTTTGCTTAGTAATACAGACTCCCTTATTCAATGCGGTGTTGCCGAACCTTTTCTTAAACAAGATACCAGATATCTCTTTCCTGTATATGGCATCTGTAAATTTACAAAACTCAAATTAAAATTTTTCACCAGGAAAATTTGGAAACATGATGGATGGGATTACGACCTCCTGCGACTAAAAGTAAATCTAATTAATTGGGATGAATTAGCCAATAATGATGTTAATATGTATCTATGCAAAACATATTTCTGACAAAATTCTTTCACTAATAAAATCGTACGAATAAGATCATATGAGCCGCCGTGGTTAAATAAAGATGTCAGGACGAAAATAAGGGCAAAACAAAGAGCATACAGAAAAGCCAAACGAACGAACCTTATCCAACATTAGGAGTGATTTAAACCTTTAAGAAACGATACAATTACAAAATACGTGAATCAAAACAATCGTATTATGACAACCTCTCCAATAAGCTTAAATGTGCTACTCTTTCTTCTAAAGACTGGTGGAAGACTCTTGAAACATTTATAAAACATAACGAAGAAAAGTCAAACCTGTTGAACGATTTTTCCAAGAACAGACACTTCTAAATGATGTAAATATTCCCTTCATATACCAGATATCTGGAAAGAGGCCTTTGTATGTGTTCTCCTTAAGAAGGTTGATCCATCGCTCGCTACCAACTATAGACCGATATCTCTTCTTAGTGCAGTAGATAAAGATTTTATTCAAACACATCTTTAACTTCTTTCGTGACAATAATTTTGTTACTGCTTTTCGGTCAGGATTTATTCATGGTGATTCAACTATTAATCAACTAACATATCTTTACAATGGGTTTTGCCAAGCTTTAGATGCCGGTAAAGAAGTACGTGTAATATATTTCGATATCAGTAAAACCTTTGACCGAGTCTGGCATGAAGCTCTTCTTATAGCGGGAATTTCTAATGATCTTTTTTCAATTACTGTCGAGTTACCTTGTAATTCCTGGTTCAAAATACAAGTGGAATAAAATAAACGCGGTTGTCCACATGGGTCAGTCTTGGGACCACTTCTTTTCCTTGTTTATATTAATGACATAGTTGAAAACATCAAACCGAATATACGCTTATTTGCTGATGACACAAGCCTCTTCCTTATAGTCGATCATAATAGTGACACCCAGACTACAGTTAATGCTTTAAAAGAAGATATAGTGAAGATAACTGACTGGTCAAACAAATGGCTTGTCACTTTCAACCCTTCAAAAACCGAATCCCTATTGATATCAAGAACAAAAAACAAACCTTTACCCCCCGCCCCCCCCGCACCCCCCCTCCCCCCCCCCCCCCCGCACACACACACACACACATAGAGTATGCTGGTGCTATTTGGGATAATTACACAAACTACTAAAAACAATAACTCGATACAATTCAAAACGAATGTGCTAGAATTGCTACAGGCACTACTAAACTTGTATCAGCCTATAAACTTAATCAAGAATCATGCTGGGAAAATCTTGAATCTCGTCGATCTAAACATAAGCTGATTCTCTTTCACAAAATGAACAACCACGTTACCCTTCCTTGGCTCTCCAATTTAGTCCCACCACTAGTTAGCGAGTCATCTCGATACAATTTAAGAAATGCAACGGACTTGCAAACTCCTACCTCAAGAACTAACCTTTACCTCAACTCCTTCGTTCCAACTATAGTTGGTGAATGGAACAATCTCCCACTAAAAGTAAGTAATACTGAATCACTGAATTCAATAAAAAATATCTGAAACGTGACACTAGACGGCCTCCTAATTATTACTACCATGGCAGTAGAAAATCACAATTACTCCATAATCATTTACGTATGAATTGTAGTTCGCTCAATCACGATCTGTTCTTAAAGATCATTGTTGATTCCCCACTATGTCGCTGTGGCCTAGTCTCGGCCAGCTAGACCGTATCATGCATATGTCTTACTTGCAGATATCGGTCTGGGCAGATTAGGTCAATTAAAGCGCACACTAGCGATAAGCACAATTTATTCGCGCATTTTGTTCACGTTCATAAAGTCGACGTTTGCGTGACGTCATGTTGTAAAAACAAGTACAAAGTCAATTGTTGATGCAGCAGTTAAACTGTTTAACGTCACTTGCTGCTTCTCATAAGTTAAAAATAAGAAAATATTATTAAATTAACTTAAAAATATGTTTTTTTGAAAGTCTCGCTGAATCTCTAAAAATCACACCAAAATCGCCCAAAACGAGAGGGCGATTTTAAACGTACTATTTTCCACAGACCCTGGTTCTGGATCCGTGTAGCATAGTGTAACGAAGTAATCAGAAGCGGGCCGGGTGACCGAGGCTAGCTGTGGCCGAATTGAACATTCTCATTATTTTATCTTTGGTTGTGCGATATACCAAATAAGTAGAGATTCACTTATGCATGAACTTGCGCCATAATTCACAGTTTCACTCAAAACAATTATTTTTGGAAATCCACTGGTCTCTTACCAAACAAATGTGGCTATATTTAAAGCTGTATACTACTTCGCTTATTGAGGAGCTCAATTTTTTCTCTCTCAAATTTTAGCTGAGTGTCAGCTTGTTGTCAACTATAACACATTCTTAACCCTTCTCCACTTCGTTACCCAAGAGTTCCATGTTGTTGTTTCCCGCCCCCCACTCCTTTTTTTCTTTTCTTTTTCCTAAGACCTGTTTGTATCGATGTATTTTTTCTTTCCTTTTACGCGAAATAAGATATGTAAAAAAAACAAAGAGTAGCCATTTCGATGTTAAACTGCATTAACCGCCAACATCAATTGCATTTGTTTTATACCAAGGAGAGAAACTTCATAAGATTGCTTTCTTTCGTTCCAATCCTATTAACTTTGTATTATTTATTTATGCACGTTGTGTAATATGGAAATAAAATATGTTTTAACCAAAAGGATTATACAGGACTGCAGTTAAGCTAGATGTTCACGCGTAGTAAATGACCTCGTTACCATGGTCATCAGAACTAAACCCCAAACATGTATTGAAATGTAACATGATCGTAAATTAGATGATATTTTAACATAACAGTTTATATGATGGGATTGGTTATAATTACTGTCAATATCAGCTTGTTAAAATACCATATCAAACACGTGTATTAAACAGAATATAAAACATAAAGTAAGTGCAGTGTAAATCTTTATTCATAAGCAAAGACAAGATGGACATTATACTCACATATCTATTTTATGTTTTTTCCGTAAGTGAATGTGTTTCATTGTAGTATTCGAATAAATTTGTTGTTTATTTTAAAAATAGTTGTTGCTAGTTTTGCCTCTTTTTTTTGTTAAATATTACCCTTAACAATACATAGCAAAACATATATACAACATACAAAGCAATAGACATAAACAAACACATCTTACAGTTATTATCCTTTTTCCTGTACAGATTTAATAAAAATATTTATTACAATCTTCCCAGTGAAATAGTGGATAGTATGGTTAGAATAAACCTTATATTCACATTATTTATATTTTCACAGTGAGAATATAAGAACTTATATTCTCACTGCCGTAAAAAATGGAACTACTTTTTTTTACATTTGCTTATAACAGTCATAATTCGTGTCAAATGCGCATTAACTATATGTAAATCGCCGCACGCGCTGGCGTTACTATATTTATCCGCGAATACGTTAAAGGGGAACTGTGGAATGATACGTATTTTCTGTTTGAAATAGTTTGGTAGTGTTGCATGATAAAATGTATATAATGAATAGAATCTCGAAGTGAGAAAACTTATATTTTCACTCGTGCTAAAGCTTCCCGATGAAAATTAATCCTATATTCACTCCAAACCAACAAATATCCTCTATATATGTTTTACATCTAAACTATGTTTACTCATTACTTCACATAATCAATAAATTCAAGAATTGGGGTTTTAAGGCGCACTAACACATTACAGGTTATATGGCGCCTAACAGGCATGAACATGCCAGGCTCATCTTCCATGTACATCGAGATAAAATATGGAAAATGGGCCTAGAACCTTCTCACCCTGAACTGCAGAGTTGCTGCAAATTCTATCGTAAAAACTCCAATTACGCTGGAGCCACGTTTATTGTTTTTCTGCCACTGCTCTTAGTGATGTGAGCGAGATGGCACCTGAAACAATGAAGGGGTCATGATGAAGACCTTTAATGAGCATGTACAAAAAATGACAAAATGAATATGAGTGGGGGCGTCCTACCCCTCTGCATGTGAAGGTGTGTTTGTAGTGGTTGTATTCTACCCCGGCAACCACACGGGGACACAAATAAAGAGATGTCACGTTCAATGATACATTATGTCAATACAAACAACAAAATAATGGTTTAATTAAGTTACTTCTAGCATGAGACGAGGTAAACATTTAGATATGTATAGTTTATATATTACTTGTAGAAGAAAATCAGGTTTGAACAGCGTTTTCATACAAAATAAATCTCATCAGTATATGCTTAACTAGTCGTTTTATGTTTCATCTATCATGCTTCTCAAAACAATATTAAACGTGTATGGTATCTCAATAGCCAACTAAATAGAATATCACAGCCTGACTACTATGGTGACCTGATTTACAAACTTTATAAAATCCTTGGTTATATGATCACTTTCATATAACCTTTATTAAACTTGTTTATTAAAAAAAGGTTATATGGACCCATCATTTTGCAACGCACTGCATGTAAAGTGGTTGACCCAATACCGTTTGCCACTATGCTTTTATATTTGATTGTGCAATGACCGGACATATTGTGACATATTGTGCGATGACCGGACATATTGTGCGATGACCGGACATATTGTGGACCCGCAATGACGTATCAAAATCCTGAAACGACGGTAACGTTTGATGATGATGTTTGTTTCCAATCTTGTCTTGTCGTGTCCTTAATGATTTATTCTCTTGTTTTTCTGACTTCTGCCAAGTTTTTGACTGGCTGTATGGCTTTCTGGGCTTTTGTTTTTATATTCATATATGCCCGGTCCTATTTGAGTTATTATTATGTCTAATAATGTCGCATATTTTTAGAGGATATAGCCCGACGGTGATTTCTTTATTTACACCGCTTTACCGTGATGACAATAGGTCAGACTGAGTTTGGTGCACCCTAGAGCCTGGTGTAAACCCCAAGCGGACTTGTTGCCATCAGCCGTTTAAATGCTGTATCCCTATTGTCAAACCTCTTGAGTTCGTGATGCGCATACATTGTCTCATACGTCACAAACATTGTCTCGTATATATCACATACAATGCCTCTATATGTCACATACATTGTGTCTTATATGTCACGTACATTGTCTCTTATATGTCACATACATTCTCTCATATATATGTCACATACATTGTCTCTTATACGTGACATATATTTTCTCTTATACGTCACATACATTGTCTCTTCCATGTCACATACATTGTCCCTTATATGTCACATACATTGTCCCTTATATGTCACGTACATTGTCTCTTATATACCACATTCATTGCCTCTTATATGTCACGTACATTGTCTCTTATATGTCACGTACATTGCCTATTATATGTCACATAAATTGTCTCTTATGTCACATACATTGTTTATTATATGCCACATCAATTGTCTCTTATGTCACATACATTGTCTCTTATACGTGACATATATTGTCTCTTATACGTCACATACATTGTCTCTTCTATGTCCCATGCTTTGTCTCTTATATGTCACATGCATTGTTCCTTATACGCCGCATACATTGCCTCTTAGATGTCACATACATTGTCTCTTACATGTCACATACATTGTCTCTTATTTCACATAAATTGTCTCTTATCTGTCACATACATTGTCTCTTATATGTCACATACATTGTCCAATATGTCACATACATTAACTCTTATATGTCACATACATTATCTCTAATACGCCACATACATTGTCTATTATACGTCACATACATTGTCTCTTATCTGTCTCATACATTGTCTCTTATACGCCACATACATTGTCTCGTATATAACACATACATTGTCTCTTATATGTCACATACATTGTCTCTTATGTATCTCTTTAATTATTGTTTGTTGTCATGCGTGTTTTGGTTGACTGTGGTATTTGAATGCCACATCTCCTGTTCGACCTTTAAATCTTCTTTTAGGTAATTATATTTTCTTTCTAAAGATTCCTCCGATATTGAATTATACATAGCCTGTCTCATTTAATTCCGTCCATTTCAATACAGCTCTAAGACTGTTAAACAGGTACACTTTAAACTCCAACGTCTTCATGGATAACATGTATCCATATAAAATGTCTATCGGTCTATCGAGACGTTCGCTGTGCGTTCATAATGTCCTCCTCTGACACCACTAGTTCATATTCTATTAAACATTAATTACGATGGTTTGACTGCCGCTTTCAGTGCTTCTTCAGTCTAAAAATCTTCATTTTCTCTAAGTCGTTTCGCAGTATTTTGGATTGATCTATGAAGAGAGTCTTTTTTGCTTCAAAATCTCCAACAATAAATTTGGTTTATTGCATTTCTATGAGTGAACGATTAGGATTTCTCAGTGAAAAAATATTCAAAATCGCTAAAAATTAATAACTAAATCCAAACACAAAAATGACTAACTGTGGCGTTGAGTTATGACGTCAGTACAATTTTGCTGATGTAGACGTCATTCGCCGATAACGTTTAATAAACTAACTAATTAAACTAATATAAACAGTATGAATACGTTATTTAACTGCTGGATTCGGTTATAGGGAAATCCTTCACTCGATGGTAGGCGTCTTTTGTTTTGTCACTCACTCTCATACGCTCGTTCGTGAAAAGAACCGCACGTCTCGTGAAGGTTTCCCTATAATCGATCCCATCAGTTAAATAATCTCTATGTATTTGTTTATCACAACCTTTCTATATTCTTGCAAGGACTCCTTGTAAGCTTGTTTTCTCTTGCCGCGTTTGCGGTGATATCACTCCATCAGATTGTTGACATTTTTGTGGAATTATTCTTGGCATTTTACAAAAGCATTCTCAAAAACACCTTGTCAAGGCTCCTCCTCTGTTTCTGTATCAGAGGCATTTTCATCCTCTTCGAAGTTCATTTCACTTAACTATTCCAATATCATCGTCTTGATCCGTATCATCACCTTTGTCCTTTTTCATATCATCATCTTCTTCATTGTATTTTATTTATCCATATCATTTTTGATCGGTTACAATACCGAGAACCGTTTATGCAAATTGTAGTATTTACACTTCGTTTCAGAAGACATGTAATAAATAGTATACATGTACACGTATACGACATGTACATGTATACGGGTAATTTTAACAATCTTCAATTAAAAAAAATAATTTAAAACTCAGGATACACTTTGACAGCGGGAATGATACGCCTGATATTATTTTCACTTCTTTCCGTCATGTCATGCTGTTTGTTGTAAGACATAACATGGTCATGTTTGGTAAAGGCATCAGGATTATTGCCTTTCCTTTCAGTATATTTTAATTTTGAACAGGCTTTAAACTGAATAGAATCAACATGATGTCTCCTTGCGCATATGTGTTTTATATACGGCTTATAATTAAGACTATCACCTTCAAAAAGTTCAAGAGATGCAATATGAAGTGTTTCGTATTCAATTTCAGTTTGATCTCTCATATATTGTAAATACAAGTTGAACTGTCTTGTTACATATTTCGGCCCAGCAGCCTCCATTATATCCCAATGATCAGCGGTTTGCGGAAGTTCATTTAGAAGACGTTTAAAAAATCCGTGTTTTGGTTTGCACATTATCGCCGAACTTGCCAATATAGACGTCATGCCATGCGCAATTGCCGTGTGTTCGGCTGGTTCCGGTCCTATAATGCATTGCTCCGTCTCCGCAATTTTATCCAACGACTTTAGACAAATTGTGTCTAGGTCGAAATATGCGCCACCAAAATTATACATAACAATATGACGCAAGGCATCGGCCTTGGACACGTTATTTCTGTAAGTATTATATGTCTGTAACAGATTGGGGTGGTGATCCTTGATAAAGCGTCTGCTAGATTCATCGTTCCAAAAATAAAAATCCCAACCTAGATTATTTGTTTGGAATGATTTCACGTTATCTACAAGTTCCCCGGGAATGATATCATTATATGATATCCAGATTAAATGAATAATCTTTGGAATAGGCTCTTGGTGAAGATGACCCGTAGCTATGGAGTTGTTAACACGACCAAAGCTAAAAACACGTTCTATATTGAAATCTACATCAAATTTACTCTCGTTTTTATTCAGGATCGGAACACTGTTTAAGACATAAGACTCGTTTCTAACACAAACTGGTGCCACCGTAACGTGGTTAGTACAACTGACGTCATGCATTGTCCATGGCTGTGAATTTCGGGTGGCGTGATTATAAAATTGCACAGCTATATTGCAAAGCAGCAGCAGGCACGTGACCAGATACAGGTAGTGATTACGTCTCAGCAACATTCTGAAAAAGATGAAAGCACTATTATAGCCCACTTTGGTAGCATAATTTGCTTTCCTAACACACGGTAAATGCAGAGTTGTATTTTCAAACTACGATGCTTGCCTCCTTTTAGGGAAAATGTCTAGAAACTTTATTGTTTTGAAGCGGTATCGTTTCTGATTGGCTGATACAGACGCACTTTGCATCGAAAACATACAGAACGAACGATAGAAAGACAATACATTAATACATAAATAAATAAATAAAGAGAGTCACTTCCTCGTTATATCGACCAACGACATGGTCAAATATACTATGATAAAAGCAATAAATATACTATGATAAAATAAATAAATCCGGTTTCAATGTTTGTGTCTGTACAAATTAAGGCTTAAGACGTTTACACTCAAGCGCCGAAGATGCTCAGGAATACTCTTCAATAATCGCAAACATTTAAAGTTCTCAGACAAGGTTTTGTTTCGTGAATATGTTATGTTTATTTAAATCGAAATCAATACGCAACAATATATATTTACAATTCACACATTGCAATATCTGTGAATAGCGAGATTATGATTTTATTTGATAACGTAGAAAATGTTATTAATACAAAGTAAATAGAGGATCTTACATAAGTACTCATTCATTATTGAATTTATTAAACGAGTAACTCATTCATTATTGACTTATAGTATGTGTAATTTACCAATAATAACACTCATCGTCGGAAAATCGACTGAAAACGCCTTTATTTTGTCTATGTGTGAACCAGGAAGTAAATGGCGCCATCTATATAAGTACGATAACTCTCCTTAGATACGGTCTTGTTTTGTTACGAACGACAACTCTTCATAGCAACACAGCGAGAAAAAATACCGCTTTTTTAAACACTAAATCATCTGTAGCAAAATAAACCAAAACGGCATCCCAGAGATATTTATAGACTTGGTTTGGATTACCATTATGCACGAATTCTGGAAATATCTATGGGATGACGTTTTGGTTTATTTTACAGGTGACGTTTATAATGGCCGTTTTCCACGTTTTTTGCTCAAAACGACCTACCTGACTGCATTCAAGGCACAATATCGCCCCGTTAGATACGGTTTTGAATATTATTTTGCATTATTATAAACAGATGAAACATTTATCTGGAAATGTATTACATTTTTATCTTAAATTTCCACGTTTGAAATTTTCACAAATCCTGGGGCAAAATACGGCTCTTATCGTATTGTGCTAACGAACGTTAGATTCTATTGATCGCATAACTCACATATCGACTTTTATTGCATTTTGCCTGTCGCTTTAACACGTGAAACCGACATAAACCGTGCGAATTGGATCATAGTCATTATCGATTTTCTTAACAGCGCCTACTCTGCTTATTTGCATAGTTATATAACTAGTGGTATATCGAAAATATAGAATGGTGTTATTCCACTCCCATGAAATGTATTTATCAATTATCTGGTAATAGTTGTGCAGCTATATAATTCAGATTTACCTCATTTCCCGTGCAGTAA
The DNA here is from genome assembly GCA_037043455.1 of Cyrtodaria siliqua. Taxonomy (NCBI): domain Eukaryota; kingdom Metazoa; phylum Mollusca; class Bivalvia; order Adapedonta; family Hiatellidae; genus Cyrtodaria; species Cyrtodaria siliqua. The sequence goes on along the minus strand of JAWPHD010013572.1, from coordinate 17,991 downwards.
CGCAGTGGTAAATGTAGTATCTGCGTCATGCAAATAATACTTATTTTTACATACAACTAAATATATGTTTCTCTCCGGGACTACCAAGAAATGTTCATATGATGGTTAAGAGTTAAATGTCTTAATTGATAATACTACAAAAAGGGTGGATGTTCATCTTTAAGTGGGTGTAATTACGAATGTCCTTATGGAGCTGTGATATAACTTGTGCACCATTGAATGTTTTGTTTCGATTGTGTTGCCGGGCATTATTTCTTGCATATACAAACAGCAATGGCGTTGCATACTGTGTTAAATGAGATGTTGCATTATTCTCAAACATTTTAATTTAAAAACAACTCTAAAATTTAGACTTGGGAAATGGTGAAATAATTATCAAACTACCATAACAAATAAAGGGTATACGACCTATTGAAAATCTACATACTTTCTGCCACCATTTCAGTTTACAATTTCACCGAGTTGTTTTTGATGTAAAATTGTTTTGACTGGTTTCCTGTTTAAATGTAAGTATACAAGGTTCCAAAATAGACCAGAACAATATTTTAGTATCTACAATCTCAGGTAACATTGGTTACAACAACAGAAAAGGTACATACATGTACATACCACAGGTATAACAAAACGGTACGCAAGAATCAGAACATGTCTTAAGCCCACTGGAGAACGAAACAATAATGGCATTATCAATGAACCAATTCCATATAACAGCAGTATCTCGAAGTGAACGTCTCCTATCACAACCAATCATCATAAAACATCAAACTATTATACTTCCATCATAAATCAAGTTCATTATGGACATGTTGACTGAAATCTGTAATGGCATAATTGTACTGAGGGTATATTTGCAAAATGTAAAATGCTATTCTGGCGGTGTCCAACTTCAGTGATTTGTAAGAGGCTAAAAGATCGTGTGCTGGTCAATTTTGAGTATATCTAAGATAGCTATTTAAAAAAAAAAAAATTATCCAATTGGATTTAAAAATAGGGTGTGTATCATGTAAGCCTTTTAGAAATGCAATAATGATATCTGACCATATCGTACGTTTTTTAAACGAAACAGAAAGTAACCAATTTTTTACATAATTTCAATTTTACTACATCTTTGAACGACAACATATTAAAAGTTCAGAATGTAGATTATAAAAACATTTAATCTTTCTTGTGTCGTATATGCACCCCTATATAAAAGCTAGGCCGGGAAGCATTGTGTCGTATATGCACCCCTATATAGAAGCTAGGCCGGAAACCATGAGGTCAATTCGAAAGTAGTTCCAAGACAATCTAGATATCTATATTCTACGATCTATTTCGATGTTCTTGGCATATTTTAGCTATTGAAAATGGTAGACATTTAAATATAGAAAGAAATATGAGGTTGTGACCTTTATGTTAGGCTAGAAATATATCAGTAATTGAAGATGAATTTCACTTTATAATGGAGTGTAGAAAATATGAGGAATATCGAAGTCTATTTTTCAGAGCTCATTGGCTGGCTGACAGATCTTTGAATATGTTTTATCAACTTATGTCATGTACAAATACTAAATATATCTTATCCATTGCAACATTTATATATAGATCAAACGAAAAACGAAAACTCAATACGTGGTCCCGCCTTAATTCCATTAAGCGATGCGAAAGCTTATATTAGCAGGATTTTATAACATATATTTCGACAATAAAACACGTTTGAAAAACAAATTACTAAAAAATGCGGTAGACTGTTTAAATTACCTATTAAATGTTTTAATTTTACAATATGCAAACCTTTTAAGCCGTAATTAAGGTTTTATTTCATATCCCAGCCAACCCCGTTTTCGCTTTTTGGAGAAGGGGTTTGATGAGGTATTAAAGTTAATACTCGGACCACGTAATGTGATTATCGATAACAATGTATTGAATTAGATAAATATAGAGTTTACATGAAGAATGTTAAGTAGATATTATATATAGACAAAACGTAAAGTTTCTACTTAATTTGTTTATACATTCTATATTTGTAATCTGTAAATGTTGTATTCATATATCTTCATCCATAGAATGTATAATAATGTTATTATGCTGTTCAACTTGTTTCTTAATAGTTTTGTCTTTATTATATACATTAATTTTTAATTACTACTTAATTTCTTCATCTTTTGTCGGTTTTTGGTCACAACATGACCTATTTATGTCTCGAGGTGCCGTAAAATTTCTTGACTGATTGATTGAGACATTATGAGGGGTGAAGTAGTTTCAGCCGATATGTATTGAATGTATATCTTTATTTCTGAAATGTTTGCCTCACTTCTAGTGAAAATGGCATAAAAATCAAAGGTCAGATGAACATTTTGCACTACTTTCTATTTGGTGTAAACTTCGGCCATTTTGAGGGTTATTCAAAACATTTTGCGGTTTCTTTCGGTTTGGTTCATATTGTGGACAAAATAGCAGGTCAACCAATGCCATTTGTATAATGCACTAGCTGGTTCTGATGAATTGCATGGTGCCTCATATGTCAGGCAATCTCCGTATGATATATATACTCGGTAAAAAAATGGATCAGTGTTTATAATTGATGTTAAACAACGGAATAGGTGTCATGATGTAATAATTTATATACCAAAAAAAAAGATGCATTTGTTATACTTTAAAGTAGCTATCCCAACAACAGCCAACTGTTATAACTCTTGTACACCGGTTTTAAACCTACTGAAGAAGAGGTATTTATATAACTTACATATTTTGAGAATCTGAAGTCTATAGATACAATATAACCAGCCAGGCCAAACTCCAAAATTGGAGAGTTAAATTAAGAGTTACCAACTCATAATTCATTTTACGCATATTCACTCACGGGTATTTTAAGAAGCCATGAATAAACTTTAATTTTTAATCGGCATGTATACATTATTATATGAGCTGGATAGAGTTCTGATAAACGGTTTTAGGGTGTAATTTTGCCGTTATTAGGAGGGTTAGTTTCTTTAAAAGCCGAAAACGTTATTTAACTCAGGAATAAACAGACAGAGAAATGATATCGTAAATGATAGAGTTCAGTGCTAAAATCGTGCAAAGATTTTACTAATAAATGAGATGCATATCGCGATTTTAAAACTCGTATAACTGGAAAGAATCACTTATAAATAACTTAAACCATATCTGAAACCGCAGTTATACACTTACTGAGCATGAACAGACGGATACAACTATCCAACAAGCATCGACTATGGGGTCTATTCCTATCACTGGGGACATAACCCTTGGTCATGACTTGGAAACTGTTGAGATCCCAAGCCTAAAGCCATATTTACACTTTCTAGGCATGAGCTGACGGATGCAACAATCCAACCAGCATCGGCCCCGGGTCCATTGCCACCCCTGGGTCATAACTTGAAAAACGTTGAGATCCAACCCCAATAACCATATTTAAACTTACTAGACATGAACAGAAGGATACAAATATCCAACCAGCTTCGAGCCCGGTGTACATCCTCGCTCATGGCGGCATAGCCCTCTGGTCATAACTTGAAAGTGGTTGAGATCCACACCCTATAACCATATACATACTTGCTTGGTCTCAACGCTTGAAGGCGAGCATGGAATTTGCGATGGTGCGCCATCGAATGAATGATCTAATTCTGTTATGAAATTATAAGCTTGCTTGATATTGTTTCATCTTTGCTAGGACCATCAGGTGATCGATTCAGGGCCGGGTCTTTTTTCCCCATAAACTTACCATAAGTTGAACTTTTCAGTGAACAAATGGCCATTATAAATGTATTCAGTATATTTCTGCCATTATTATACTGTTTTGCTCGTAAAATACATCGCTGATGTGTTAAATGGTCAATATTGTGCACAAACCTATTACCTATATTTTGGCGGCCATCTTGGATATCTCTGTTGTACCACATATGTCTATAGGTGAAACAGGCAGATCCAAAATCTACAGACCATAACGGTCATTTTGATATATGATTTTTTTTTGTTTTTGTGTACCGAGTAGACAACTAACCTGTTAGATATTTCCAGGTATTTGCAGCACTATATGTCTAACTTGCAGATATCTGTCTGGTCAGATAAGACCAACTTAAGGTATGCCAATTTTATTCGCGCGTTTGTTCACTCTCATAAAGTCGACGTTGTCATGACGCCATGTTGCAAATATATGTACACCCGACAAGGTAAAAGTAAGAAATTAACATTTAATTAAAGTAAAAAATATAGTTCTTGAAAGTCTCATCGAATCTCTCAAAGTCTCGCCAAAATCGTTACAACGTGAAGGACATAGGTTCTGAATCACAGGTTAAAGAAAAAATCAGAAGCAGACCGGATGACCGAGGCTTATGATGACTTTTTCAACACATTTGTAGGTAAATAGCCTGAACAACACTAGCAAATAAATCACTATATAGCAACAGATTGTAATAAAGTCTACATGTGTACTTTAAGCTGTTCGTGGGCGTGGGGGTAGGATGACACCACTGACGAATGAGTCTACAAATGACTCTTGATTTACAAGGAAATTCATTTTGCACAATAATAATTGTTATTCAAGGTTACCAGGATTATTGTAAGAGTTCTTTATTTCTATCAGAATTATTGGATCGAAATCAACTGTTCTTTAAGATCGCCCTCAGTACCTTTAAATTGCAGATGCATATCATTGGTATTCTTACGTTGATTAATTATATCTGTTATAAAGAGCGTATTTTTGTTAATGTGCGAAATTTCAACCATGATTATTATGAATCTTACATTACGTGCTCCCGCCTTAATTCCATTAACTCTTTCGCTGCCGCAGTCGAAAACATTGATTGTTATGACCAGAGTTAACCCAGATCAACATGCACAAAATGTGAAGACTGATCGCAGTTACCACTGTTCCCCACTCAGCAAGAAGGTTTTCCATAATATTTTATATATAAAATATTATCGGAAGGCTTGAATTCAAATTTAAGCAGACGACATTCGAAATTTAGCGGCAAAAGGGTTGAGCGACGGGAAAGCTTATATTAGCAGGATTTTATAACTGATATTTCGACAATAAAACACGTCTAAAAAACAAATACTGGAAAATGCGATAACCTGTTTAAAATTACCTATTAAATGTATTAATTTTACAATATCCAACATTTTAAGCCGAAATTAAGGTTTTATTTCATACCCCAGCCAACCCCGTTTTGCCTTCTTGGAGAAGGGGTTGGATAGGGTATGGAAGTTAATACTCGGACCACGTACTGATTCACCGAAATCGACTACCATAGAGGTTGCATATATAATGGCATGTTATGTAAGAAAAGACATATATACTGAAAGGAAAAGGAAACGCACCAAGGAATTTCCGCTATATATTGTATACTGCACACTTAATTCCATATATATTCCAAGGAAATCCCAAGATGTTTTGTAAAAACAAAAGGTGCAGTTAGTTAGAGAAAGGACACAATTGTGATGTTATAGACGTTTTAATCACAGTACACTTTGTAACAAGAAATTCATAAATGTTTAAGTTTCTATTTGAAAAATTGAGCCGGTTCAGTACTGTATTTAAAGAAAAGAGTTTGCAAACAAAATTTTGCATCCTAAGTTGTCAAAAATGAAACTTTTCAGGAAAACTATTTGCTGTGTTACGTGTTGTTTTAGTCTTTTTTCCGAAAGGAAAGATCTTACGTAGCCATGTACCATTCGATTAAGAGCAGCATATTGTTTATACAATATATAGCGGAAATTCCCATGGCGCGTTTCTTTTTCCTTTCAGTACACATATAAAGACACTATTACTTCGCCTGGCGGTCTGGCGTGTATACCCACCGATCACGTTAAAGATCCATATAAAGACACTATTACTTCGCCTGGCGGTCTGGCGTGTATACCCACCGATCACGTTAAAGATCCATATAAAGACACTATTTCTTTGCCTGGCGGTCTGGCGTGTATACCCACTGATCACGTTAAAGATCCATATAAAGACACTATTACTTCGCCTGGCGGTCTGGCGTGTATACCCACCGATCACGTTAAAGATCCATATAAAGATACTATTACTTCGCCTGGCGGTCTGGCGTGTATACCCACTGATCACGTTAAAGATCCATATAAAGACACTATTACTTCGCCTGGCGGTCTGGCGTGTATACCCACCGATCACGTTAAAGATCCATATAAAGACACTATTACTTCGCCTGGCGGTCTGGCGTGTATACCCACCGATCACGTTAAAGATCCATATAAAGACACTATTACTTCGCCTGGCGGTCTGGCGTGTATACCCACTGATCACGTTAAAGATCCATATAAAGACACTATTACTTCGCCTGGCGGTCTGGCGTGTATACCCACCGATCACGTTAAAGATCCATATAAAGACACTATTACTTCGCCTGGCGGTCTGGCGTGTATACCCACCGATCACGTTAAAGATCCATATAAAGACACTATTACTTCGCCTGGCGGTCTGGCGTGTATACCCACCGATCACGTTAAAGATCCATATAAAGACACTCTTACTTCGCCTGGCGGTCTGGCGTGTATACTGTGTGTATAACTTCGCTCTTCGGGGCATTTAATTTTATTAGATACTGGGACCATACGCCGTACGACATGGAGAAGCAATACACTCCATGTCCACCGCCATATGCATGCCATCTTCGGGATGGTTAAACTTTTGTGCTGTTGATTTTATTAATATTGAGTTCTGCTCAACCCGGGGCTAGAGGGCGTGAGCGGTAGCTAGCATATTTCACTACCGCTCATGAACAGTCTCAATCAAACCGAGACTGCAATATTTCGTATGTGTCGTGCTCGACCGTTTCCAAAGGTCCATTATCATACTCTTTTGTACTCATATTTAGCTGTTTATTCCACTGCATGTTAGTGTCTCGTAAAGATGCATCAACACATTCGATTAAATGTGTGTATAACGTGTACTCACAGCCAGCTGTTTATTCCATTGTATGTTGTAGCATGGTCACAGACAATTCTCTTTGTTCAGGCACAGGTGTAAATTGTTTAATTGAAAATAAGACCTGTTTGAATAACTGTGAGAATAACAGTGAGAATAACAGTTAGAATAACTGAAATAGAGCTGAAATAGACATGCTACAAAACAAATAGAGTATGGTTTCATCTCGTTGGTTAATTTAAACACCTCGATGGGCTACGCCCATCTCGATGTTTAAATGAACCAACTCAGTGAAACCATACTCTATCTATTACTTAATATTTCGCAAAGATACATCAACAAATTTGATAACATGTGTGTATAACTTGTACTCACATCTAGCTGTTTATTCCACTGTATGTTGATATCTTGTAAAGATGCATCAACAAATTTGATACCATGTGTGTATAACGTGTCCTCACAGCTAGCTGTTTATTCCATTGTATGTTAATATTTCGCAAAGATACATCAACAAATTTGATAACATGTGTGTATATTTTGTATCACAGCTAGCTGTTTATTCCACTGTATGTTAATATCTTGTAAAGATGCATCAACAAATTCGATTAAATGTGTGTATAACTCACATCTAGCTGTTTATTCCACTGTATAATAATATCTCGCAAAGATGCATCATCATGTTTGTATTTTATCAGTGGAAAACTTTTCTATACATTAATACCAATTTCTATTTACAAAATAAAGGTTGTATCTTTGTTATGTTTAGTCGCACCGCAATCAAAAATGGTGAACAGACAATGGTCGTATGATCCAAGGCTATGTTAACTGTCGCGTGAATGAAGTTTAAACGTCTCACGCCACAATTAATTTTCCATAGGGTCCCATTGTAATGTTTTTGTTCGTGGCATAGAGATAAAAAAGATTTTGCAACAACATGTATTTATGCTTAAATTCTTCATTGATCCAATATCTGCATGTTATTAACTTTTAACAAATATTTACCAGATTGAACTTTTTTTAATTTCATGTTTGCGTGACCACCTATCAAAATTTAGACAAAAAATACAACCCCGTGGAGATTAGACCCATGATGTGTGTAAAATGAGGCAGAATTAGCTAGAAATCTTATATGAACATGCATTTTTCTGTGATCTCTTCCTAAAATGCTGTAGATTTTGAACCTGGTAAAGATAAATCAATGTATCCTGTAAAATGTAGAAAAGCGAACTTGTGTTTTTTTTATCTACCTCCTTCATCTGTAGGGCACGAGTATTCAAGGGAGATAATAGTGGTGTGAGTCCTAAAGTAAAATATATAATAGCAATCAGCTCAGGTATCATCATGACTCTAGTTCGTGTGAACCTTTGAATTTAACATTAAATCCACATTTGTATATACCGTGTTTCAAAACATTCTTTATATGCTTAATATTGGGTTACATTATATCGATCCTTCAGTCTTACATCAAATCAGTTTAAATAATGGTATATTATCCGATACAGAATCGTCACCAAAACATATATATCATATGCGCATAAGTACAGATAATTCAAATATCATTCATGAATATATACATAATTAAGATCACATACGCTGTCAACTATACAAGAGTTATTAACTGTTTTAACATTATCTTATTTAATTTCTTCCCCTTTAAAGGAATACATGGCAATCTTGATTTTTTAAATCGTAAGTTTTTCTGCATAACTTGCATGTGTTCAATCATTAATATTAATTATAAGAATAGTATTAAGCAAATTTGTTTTTGCATATTATTAGGTTTTGATATTATTGCACCAGTAATATATTAAAACGTATAGTATAATAAGACAAAATAGTGAATGCTTAAATTTTGATTTATTTAATGTAAACAGGGTAAAAGTAAAAATGATACTGAATATATAAATCGAGACACCCATGTGAAACTCTTCAAGCTTGCCGAGTGTCCCTTTAATGGCTGAACTTTGGAGTCAATATATCTGCTCTTAGATTAAACATATATCATGAACAATAATACATAATGCATTTAGGCCTTATTGTTTACTTAAAATAATTATTTAGACTGTTAAAGCATTAAATAGAACAATTGTTTTAATTACCGAATCACTAAATTAATGCACCTTGTAATATATAAATCAGAAGTTCTCACCTGTGCGCGGGATGTGCTGCCGGTTGTAAAACGTTTTTCGCTACTGTTTTCGCTAGTCTGTCTTCACAGGACCACCAAGCCAATGCTCAATACTTCACTATAAGTATGTATGTTTATTAAATAGTCGTTTCTTAATAGCCGATCGGAAGTATTCAATGCACACAGAGCGCCACTTCGCAATATACAACCATGTTATTTATACATAACCCATGTCAAAATATGAATGCCCACTGCAATACTTGATTGGCCTTTTATCACGCACAAATCCATTGACAGTAAAGCATTCAAGCATTGCCTAGTCAAATACTTTCTTAAATATTAATGTACAGGCAGTTTGTCTTATTTTGTTATATTATAGTTTGGTATATAATGCGCCACAAAATAAAGGCGTCGCAGTGGTTAAAATCATTAAATATATAGAGGATCTTACATGAGGACTCATTCATTATTGCATTTATTAAACGAGTTGGCAAAATGATATAATGCGAGGCTCTTGTCGAGTATTATTTCATTTTTGCTAACGGGTTTAATAAATTCTATAATGAATGAGAGCGAATGTTAGATTCTATTTATCACATAACTCACAAATCGACTTTTATTGCATTTAATTGACATAAACCGTGGGAATTGGATCATAATCATTATCGAATTTTTTTGACAGCGCGTACTATACTTATTTGCATAGTTATATAGCTAAATATAGAAATTGTGTCGTCATAAGTTATGTGATACAATATTATTATTACTAGAGTAACGTGTTCTGGAAGTTGTATCACCTCGAGTAGGTAAATGCCAGATCAAGGATCACACGAGAGGAGTGTGAACCTGATCTGGCATTTACCTACTAGAGGTGATACAAACTTCCAGAACACGTTACTCCAGTAATGATCCTTTTATTATATACCCCTTACACTTCATTAACACAGAAATATTTGCATTACTATTGCATACACATTCAATAAAGCATATTATTTCTCGATAAAGTGCAGCGGTAAGGTGTTGATGTTCATGAGTCTGACCTACTTGTTTTGTTTGTATGACGTAACGTCGTCTTGACGTTCTCGCGCATAGTGGCGTAAAACTTGCTTGAATCATTGGAAAAAAACGTTGTTCTATTTTTAGTAAGATAGTGATAGTAATTCTATTTTAAGTAGCATAGTGTATAGTGTGATACGGCTTGTTGTATTCCATTGTAAGAAAACGAAGGTACTATGTATATATTATTGATAGGTATATAATAAAGTCACGTACTGTCTAGGTTACACCACGCGTAATGGTAGATCGCCCGCCTAGCACGCAGAAGGTCATGGGTTTAATCCCCGACTGGGACACACCAAAGGCTGTAGTACTTGTAGCTTTCTGGCTTGTAAAGGTTGGTGTCAGGACCGGTTGGCCCCGTGTCAGTATAATGTCACTGGGTGGGGACATTTAAAATTGGTATGTTGCATTTTATTCAGGGGGAGAAACCCTGAACTCTTTCGCCTTCGTGTTCAATTGATACACCTTATTTTTACAATCCAAAAGCTGGTCGCATCCCAAACCAGGCGCACGCGCACGCGCGTGGGCGCGCGCACACACACATACACACAGTCATGATCAACCTTTATAAACAAACACTTACATTCACTAGATTCTTTCTGTTAAAAATAAAATTAACGCTAAATTATTATTATTTTTAGTAATAGTAGTAGTAGTAGTAGTAGTAGTAGTAGTATTTTTCAAGGCGGTGCACCCACTGCACGCACACAATGCGCACTCATACACAGGTCCTTAATAGAAAATGTCTATTCCACTGTCAGGAAAATATCCTGACGGTGTAGTTGTCTCCCTTGAACATGTTTGTCACTATCAATCTCTCAATGCACAATAGTGTTGATACTAAAGCGACATGGCAAATAATGTAAATATAAAAATTGATTTGTATTTTTTCGGCGTTTATACGGTTTTCAACGCTGGTAGTGAATGGCAAATGTATCACTATGCGGTTCAATTCTTCTACAACTTCTGACCATAAATCAATAGTGTTATTACTTACTGGCCCTTTGGGCTCATCAATCCCAATTTGTATGGCTTTAAAGTAGAATATCGCTTAAGCCGGTGCTAGGAGGCGTGAGAGGTGTTGCACTTAACATTCTTGCATACTGGATAAGGCTATCCACGTATTACATGGAGATGGAAAGTCTTATCTTTAAGGGTAAAGATAAAAGTCACGCGCGCACCAACATCCGGTATGCAGGAAAACATGAAAAACGTTACTAGCTGTCGGCGTCAACGCACAACATGCCTCTGATATGCAAGAAAAAGAATCTGTCATGGGTGTTCGGTTCAGATGGGGCAGAGCCTCGGTTCCGATAAAAACACATACCTCGGGTTGGAATTCTCTATCTTCACCGGATACCCATGAAAGATTCCTATATTACCCCTCATGAACAGACTCAATAAAACCGAGTCTGCTACTTTTATCTCTTGTTTGTGCCTGTCTGTTCTTCCAACGGATCCCCTATTCAGTATTTATTCTCCCTTAATGGCGTTCAATACATCATAAACAAAGGTAATTCGTAATTCAGTAAGGTCATAGTATTTACTTAAAATAATTATGACGGTAATACACTGAATTAAATAGAATTTAATAACTAGTGTTTTTGAGATACGGGAAATAATGGCCCCGATATAAGATCGAGTGCGGAGAACGAGTTCTTATATCGGAGTCATTTCTCTACCGAGGGAGATATGTTCAGTATCTCAAAAACACTGATTATTAAACTATATATTAAAAAAATTAAAATGATATTTAATTAATATTTCAAATGATTCACGCCTTTTCACACCAGTTTGCACGAGAACGACAAGACGACCTTACGTCATACAAACAAAACAACAATCGGAACTCTTCGCCAATTTCCGTACTCGGGAATAGTGGCTCGGAGAGTATTGGGTGCCGCTCAATGGTTTTTTGCATCAAAATGCAGCATTTGGTTCGGTTTTCGATTTTAGCTCTCCGCAAAATAGTGCTCTTCTATATAATGTTGTATTGATGAAAATATTGCAGATAAGTGAGTGATTTTGATCAATTTGTTGATATTTTATCGCTATGACCGATAAATTATACTTTTTAACAAAATAAATCCCGTAGTTGAAATCAAGACGTTTCGGCCCCAAACAGTTCGTTCGGTCCCAAACAGTTCGTTCCATATAATGACTGACAGTTTGGAAGCATTTGTTGAGTTTTCCAAATATATACTTTAATATTACGGTTGAATTGAAGGGAAAGGAGGAAGAGACATTGTAATTATGATTATATCATATTATGGGAGTGATTGTTTACCGTTTTGTCAGTCGAGAGTGATATGTCAGCTGCATGCATATATGAACTTGATATTGTATCAGTAAATCAATTAATAAAACTCTAAACAAAGAAAGGTATGACTCATGAAGTCCATACTGACGTCCATGTCGTCCATGGTACTTGATATATTGTTAAATTACGCTTATATGGTCTGCAAGTATATATTTTTTCTCCAATCCACAGACATTAGGGTACACCTTTGACATGAGGGTTAGTTTATTGCAAGATATAGATCTTATACATATATCATCTAGTGAAAACATTCCAGTTATCATATATTTAATATAAACAATATGAAAATAGTTTATTTAACACTATGTGATCAATGATTACATCATTTTATTTTATAAGGGCTTCTTGAAGCATCAAACATTTTTAAAATGTTTAAATTTCAATCGGAGGCGCTAGTGTGTTTTACAAAAGATGGTTTACAGGAGGAATAACTTTTATCAATGACATTTTAAACAAAAATGGAAATCTTTATTCATACATAGAATTGAATGAACACTATAATATACAGTCCAATTTTTTTGAATATGAAGGTATTATAACTCTGGCTGTCAGGAATTATTTGGCAAACCTGAATATTGTGCATCTAGCCTGTAACAGCCAAACCCTATTCGTCCACTAATCCTATCCTTAATTCTACAAAATGAGGAAGGATGTCGAAACATATATGACATCATGATTAGAAATAATGTATATCCCAAAGCATTAAGTAAATGGAAAAATGAAGAAATGTTCCAAACTTTGAATTTGAAAGATTATATGCCTTACCTTATAAAATAACAAAAGATCCTAAGTTACCTTGGTTTAATTTAGAATCAACCATAGGATATTTGGAACAAATTACCTTTTATCTAAAATGAATATTATTATACACCTGAAACTATCCAACATCTGTTTTGGAACTGTGGAGCAGTAAAATAATTCTGGTCAAAACTTCAAACTTATCTTACAGAAAAATGCAATACAGCATTCGTAACTTTAACAGAAACAGATATTTTTATTTGGAAATAGTAAATTTAATACTGTTTTGAGCAAAATCATCATGCAAGCAAAACTTTACATTTATCGAAACAAGATGCAACGTCAAATTCCACAGCTTAACCTTTTTAAAACGTATATAATATCTTTATACAAAGTTGAGAAACTAATTGCATATAACAACTTAAAAATGAATACGTTTGAAACCATGTGGAGTCAATGCCTTGCTAGTATCATGAGTATAGAGACAATTTACTTTGTTGATTTTTCCAGTATCAAACTGTAGCAAATAAACTTAATGTTTTCATTCTGGGACATGCAAAGCTTAGCTTACTAATTAGAAATAACATACCCTTGCTTATATCTTGATCTTCCTTAATCAACCTTCTTGTTTTTTATAGAAAAAATAATAATTTTGGAAGTTGTGTATATTAATCCTTTAAAACTATCCTAAAACATTGTCCTTTGATAATGGATTTATATACAGATATATTACACAGTATGGGTTATTGTTTTTTTCTCTTTCCAAAAACAAAATATGAGAAAAAATCAGTGTAGCATGAAACAATGTTTATTTTTGATACTATAACATTAAAATTATCTGTGTAAAGCAAGTCTGTATGTATTGACAATGTGGGTTTTACACCGGGTTTTGAAACAAAAAATAATTTCTTTAGGGCTGGCATGGCGCAGTCGGTAGCGCGGCGGATTTGTAACTGGAGGCCCCAGGTTCAATCCTCCGTGGCGCCACTGAGTTTCGTCGGTGTGTTCTTGACCAAGACACTTTCCGTTAGCCTCGTCCGACGGATGGGGACGTAAACCGGGCAATACCGTGTATCGGTCTATCCACCGAGCACGTTAAAGAACCATAGGAATCTATTTGATAATAAGAGTAGGGCACAGTTCTCGGATTCCTATGTATCCTTCCCCTGTCTCTGGGGCAGCTCTAAATAACCTATACTGTGTTGATGAGCCGTTAAACAACATTCGTTTCAATTCAATTCATACATTTATTATTGTTTTTTCTCCATAACCTAGCACTAGTCCTTCATAATAAGACTTTGCATTTTGTATACCGTATTTCACATTTTTTGTCTTTTTTTTTTGTCTTTTTATTTTTTAACTTTTTTTTTATTTTGCCTAAATGCGAACAGTAGTCAATATGAAAAAATAAAGATCACAATAATGAAGATTAAACGTGAAAAAAGCTACTGTATGATATCTAAAAATGAATATATATTTACATAATTGTTATAAACTTCCATTCTTGGCATTGATCTCATTGACTGAAGCGCTCAGTGAAAAGATGGAGCTATTATTTTTCAACATTTCAATTAAAGACACACCCGGTTAAAATGAGATACCGGTAATAAATATAATAACAGTCGTGAAAGAAAAGAATGTAGTTAGAAGAGTTTTTGGATGTGTAAACGTCTTGAAAACTGGTCGACATCACATGTTAGGTTTCATCCTGCGCTAAAACGACCACTCGTTAGTCTCTGTTTGGCTACCAAGATTTAAAGGGCAAAGGTCATAGCAAAAAGAGAAGAATATGGACAAAAGAGGGCCTCAGGGAAGATTTTTGTAAATATATGGTAAACATATTTAAAAAAGACCTATTATTGTAGCAAAATAACATTGTTTTTCATTTTAAGACCAAAGGGTAATATAATAGGGCCTTAAAGATGATGAATTGAAAAGAGGGCCTCAGGGAAGATAATTTTACTAACTGGGCGACTGTCTTCTAAGAGCATTCAATGCATTACAATATAAGTAAAATATTTTATAAGAGGCTCATTATTGCAAAACCAAAAGAGGGAAACGGCTTTCAAAGACGAAAAGAGGGCCTCATGAAAGATTTTATTGCTAAATGGGCCATTGTCTTGTAATAGCTTCTTTCCCTCATGGTCGTTTCCAGACATGCTGTAACTTATGATATTCGATTGTTTAAATTGAATTTGATTTCATTGAATTAAATTCAAAAGTTAGAAATACTAGAAATGCTTAATCCAGCTCTTTTTCCAAACAAATGATTACTCCCACCAGGATTTGAACATGGGTCTTCTACCCTCAAAGGGTAGATGTGTTTACCGATTACACCATAGAAGTGGTACATGTTTGTACTAAGAGCAAATGAACTAAAAAATTAAACTGAAGTTTCTAATTTCACAGCAAAGTAGTTAAACTAGATTTAGCCCTGGCAACAGGGATTCATTTTGAATTCCAAACAATTTGACGAGGGATCAACAAAGTCAGTGTCACATATTGCAAATACAAATTAAGGCAAAACTTACCGATTATAACACCATTTTAACCGGCAATTGGCTACTAATGACAACCCTGACGCCTATTTGTTGTGCTTATAATATAAAGCAAATATAAATATGTGCCTAATAAATACATAATTTTATATATGCAATTAATATAACATTTAAGCATGAAATGATTTAGATGTGAGTTGGCTGATGGGAGTCATCTGACGGATAGCTGGCAACATCCGTAAGATGAGGGTCATCAACATGAACCTGGTGGTTCAGTAAATCGGTTGGCTGGTTGTTTGAATGATTTACGTCATTTTTAGCACATTTTAGGCCATATATGATCATCGATATCATCCATGGTGGGGGCACACCACTTTTTCCTGGGTAGAAATAGTAGTGTATATCTTCTGCCCATCTGAAAGGACATGCTTTTTTATTTATTCCAACTCGCAGTGAGAGAGGCGAGGTTTCAAACCATCCAAGCCATGGATGCAGTAAATCGGTTTCAAACCATCCAAGCCACGGATGCAGTAAATCGGAGTCAACCTTCTCAGCACATTAAACATTTAGGGCACTGCTCCCCGATTCAGATGTAACCTTTCTTAATTTTTTTTGGGCCCATTAACTTCTAGGTATGGTTACAGGGCCGTCGATCTGCCGATCCCCCTCCAAAAAATATGTTTTTTTCTCCCATTTCAGACTCAAAATTCCCCCCTGAAAAAACAAAACAAAAAAAAAAACTTCTGGTACGTAAATTATCGAGTACGAACTGTATTTAATACAAATAAAACTTGTAGACTATTTAAAACAATGATTATAATCAAAATTATGGCCACAAAATAATTCCCCCTTTCCTGTAAAAACACGCTAAAATTCCCCCACCTAAGGGTCGCAGTCCCCCAAAACAGATCGACGGCCCTGGGTTATATAAAATGTGTAACCTGTTGCTATAAATACTAAAATAATTTCCTCTGCTTTAACAAGGGCTTGCCAGTGCAGCAGCAGCTACAGCTTTTCACGCGCACACACCGCCTAACTCACTTTTGCATTTCAAGTGTTTTAACACGAAGTAGTCCCAATTTGCACTCACGTGCAGTTACGCGGAAATTGCAGTTGTCTTTTAAAAAACGTTAGCTTAAGCCAATTTTGAATGCAAAAACAACACAGACAATGAATAAAGTAAGTTTATACGTTAAACATCCCTATAGCATTCGTTTTGACTACTACTGGCATATTTTGCATAGCCATAATCGCTGTTCAAATGTGAAGATCGGAAATTTTGAGTTTTTTGAAACTGCCAAATTGCCGATTTCTCAAAACGGTCACAAAAAATGTGTAGTCACCAATTTGGCTTAAACTAACAGGAATGATAAATCAGTACCTCTACTACCTTTCCTGAAAATTTCGGCAAAATTCATGACTACACATTTTTTGAGACCGTTTTGAAAGATGGTCACCCTTTTTTGTCACTCAAAACACACATTATTCAAAATGGCGGCTACAAGCTAAATAAGCAAAACTGAAAATCAATAACAGAAATGTAAAACATGAATATTTTCTACTCCCGGACATAGTTATTTCCTGTCCCGGATAAAATGTCAGTAAGTCAACCTTTAAACACTTTCTCTGCCTTTCCTTTAGCATGTTTACGGTAAAAATCAGCAGCTCAAGGCGCTTATTATACTGTACTGTAGGCCTAGTCGGCTGTAATTTGTTGTGTTGATTTACGGTTGAATGAACTGTGGATAATTGCAAGTGAATACTTCACAATTCCAGGATTTAATGAGCAAAAAGACAGACCTATTCATGTGTTAACTATTGTTATGGTTTAGTGATGTAACAAATACTTGTAGAACATGTACAGCTTCTAAAAATACTACTCAAGCCCGAGTCAAGGTCATGTCATGTAGACCACATGAGTCATGTCGCGTTCGCCTCGATTAGGGACACCGACAGACATAAACAAAACAAAGGATGAAAGGTATGTACATTACTCGGTACTGTCTCCGTTAAAATTCAATAATAATATAGCACTGATGTATTATTTCTATGATGAGACCCTCCCAGTAGGGTCTATGTTCACTGAAAATTGTTCCCCAAAAATAGTTTCAGTTTGCTTTGTTCTCCAAAAAAAATCCATTTATTTTTATTATTATGTTCCCTTGGCCTTGTTCCCCAAAAATACTACCAATAACGGACAATGTTCCATTGATGATTGTTCCCCAAAAATAAATGGCCTTGTCCCCAAACCCTCTCTATGACCGCAGAGCAGAAATGCACCGTTGCCACCTCCCCTTCACCCACCACATCCCAACCCCCCCCCCCCCCCCTCCCCACACGAGTTTGCATATAGCTA